>JAGDQP010012085.1:17777-51197 GCA_022664845.1 Lepisma saccharinum
TAGAAAAATTTCACTGAGACTACAATGACGTCATTTGTTTACATTGTGTGGGTGGAGGTAACCTGTATAAAGTTCTACAAAGTTGCTGACGAACCTTGAATATTACGAATTTTCAACTGCATAACGCGATGGCTCATCGCAGATGTTCATTGTACGCTATTTTAGAAATTGGTGTAATAGTCTGAGGGCCCTCCTTGGTAACCGCGGCCTAGGCCCTAATATACCCAGTCCGCCCCTGACAATAACTTCCATGATTGTCATTTCCTAGTTAAACCAAATTTTTAGTCACGCTACTGCCTCATTCAGCTTGAACGTATTGTTTTATTATGGGTCAACAAGTGGATTGTATGTTCAGGACATACTAAATTCAGCAAATTTTAGAAAGCCTTTTTCAAAATTTAGTTTGTGTTACGGACTGTAGTTTTCTCCCCTCTAAGTCTGGTAGTTAGTTTATGTACTACACTATACAGTAGCAGGATCTTTTGACATCAATTTATGTGATAGCTGGTTTAAGAATTATGTTTACAGAAAATTAGTTTGTACAAAAATAACCACAGCTCATTCGTTTTGCGGTGTGCTGTAAAAATTTTCAGAAGGTTTTTCCCTAATCCCACCCTCTCGAAACTCTTCTCATGACAAAATAAAGATATATAACAGAACAGAAAACATATATACACACACACTTGAAAGAACATGCTACTGACTCCTCTTCGTGGAGATGAGAAAACATAACACACAATAAATAGTGGGAGAAAAAGCATTCCAGAAATAATGTGTGTTGAAAAGTAATTCAAATTTTCGTCGCTGGATGAGAAACACTCGACAAGCATTCGGCCGATGCTAGGTATGTTAACAAAGTCATAAGAAAGACGAGGTGGAGAAGAGGGTCTAGATAAATAATTTCTCATTGTGAGCCTCGTGTATAACTTTTTGACATCAGACCTCAGTCCTTTCTCTGTTTCTTCTCTGATGGCCTCCGTCAAGCCACTCGCCTGTCATAATTCTCGCTTAGTTCCGCCTGTCTGCGTTCTTATTTGTCGCCAAGCTCGTGCACTTGGCGCTAGTAATAATAGTTTCCCGCGCGCGCGCTCATCTCCCCTTTTTTCTTTCCTTTTTGCTCGTGGCGGGACACAATCTCGACAATTATACCCTGCATTGTAACACGCATTGTTGCGGATTAACAGTGGACTCCGCTGATTCTGAGGAAAAAGGTTAGAATGCAAGTTATGTTGAGACGAGAGAAAACGAAAAACACAAAAAGACAAAGAGGGGAAAATACCTCTTTTTTTTTTCAGGAAGTGATGATAATGATGACGCTGATGATCATGGTCTGTTTGATGTCTCCTCTTCCCAAAATGTCTTAACAAAAACTTTGGTATCTTCGTCTGATGTACGCATTCCCTCGATTTTGTCAAGTATCTCAAGTATACAAAGCAGCTGCGTGACCCTGATCTTTTCTGAAACACTTGATTCTTTCCAATTCGTCTTTGCAGTTCGTAACAAAACACAATCAAATTGTCCGTTCACCCGCACAGCTGATGGAGCTTTGTTTGAAGGAAATTGTGCACATGTACTAACACATTTAGTTTATGTGCGGACAGACGTAAGTCAAAACATTAGTAGAAGTCGATTAGCACGGATATAGTCCAACAAGAACACTTTGCTTTGAACAGGATTTTTTTCTAACAATGTTACAACAAAATATACTGATACTTGGTACAGAGGCGTACAGCTATATTACTGAATGAGTACACAGTTAGGATCAAGATTACTTCTCCGGCCTAGTGTGGCCATTTCCAAATCTCCCAAAACAGGACACAAGCGCTATAATATAGACTATATAATATTCATTTTTACTGCCGTGGCTCAGCGGTACTTTGGTCGATCCTTTCTCACATCCTTTCTCCTTCCCTATCCTGATCTGAACCTTAGACGGTGTTCGATTTATACAATTTGCAGACAGGAGAAAGAATTAGTGAGATATGTATTATAGGGTATTTTGGGATCGTCCATATCCCAGGCTAAAAGTATACATCTGTTCACAGAGCCAGGGATGATTTTCGCAGAGAGAAGGAAATCCCAACTATCCCCCGCTACAAAGCAAACACTAGTCTTAGATGCCTGAAGGTCATGAATAAAAGAAAAATCAGTTCAGTTCAATACATTTATACTCCATCATAAGTAAAATTATACAAATTATAAATTATAGTACTGAATCAAATAAGAGTCTGTTCTTAAGCCTGAAGATTCAACCTAAAACAAACATTTGTTGTGATGCACTCCAAGGATGGAATAACGACCACATGTGGCGCAATCGTTTATGTAGTGCTAGATCTAGAAATTTCCCATTTCCGGGACAAATTTAAATTTCCACCGCTCTTTTGATGCCCTTTCCATGTTTTTTTAAGCAAACAACACGACCGGCTGACGGATGGCATCATGTAGCGTACTTTTATTTCTCTGGAGCCTGTCGTGGCATCGCTATTACTAACTCCAGTAAGGCATTAGACCTGCCTTTCTGACTTGAATCGCGGTTTTGAATTTTAAAGATGAAGGTAGGTTGTATGGAATAACATAAAAAAAGGTCGTAGCGTGCCGATATTGAAATTTTGAATACGTTTAGGACAATTTCAATGTAATAAGCAATTTTACTTTCTTTTTAGGACCTTTATTTTTTATTTTTAGCTTTTTGCCGCCCCCTAAACATGCCGCCCGGGGCACTTGTCCCCTTTTGCCACCCTTAGATCCGGCACTGCGTTTATGCTTCGTTTGTGTCTCATAGTGTCTCATTGTGTCTTAAAAAATCGTTTGTGCTTAATTCGTCGCAAAATTATGCGACACTCAATTTTGGAGCGCTCAACTTCACGCCCCCAAAACGCATAAATTTGTGACAATCGTTTGTGCCAGATTATGTCCTAGTAAAGTTTTATTTGTGTTCAATTCGTCTCAAAAATATGCGACGTTAAATATTTTTAGAAGCGTCAGTTTTTGGCTCGAAATATCAAACTCTTTAAATTTTGAAACCGAATTGGTATCAATTGTTTGTGCCGTGAAAAGATTAATTTGTGTTCAATTCATCGCAGAGATATGTGACATTAACCCCCAGTTTTACAATCGAGCGGTAAGCTTCTAGCCAGTTGAGAAATCATGTGACATTCATTTTGGAGGAGGGCAGCTTCACGCTTGGAAAATGTGAATTTCGAAACGAAACTTGTGCCAATCGTATGTGCCGATTTGTGCCGCAAAAAGTTTCATTTGTGCTCTAATTGTCGCAATTAATGTGGGACATAAAATTTCTTCACGCTCGAAATCTTGAAAAAATTAAATTTTTGAAACCGAATTGGTGTTATCAATCATTAGTTCTTCGTTTGTGCCAGATTGTGTAGTGAAAAGATTCATTTATACTCATTTCGTCGCAAGGATATGAGACATGAAATATCGGGGTGGGTGGAAGAGAAAGTCCACTCGTGAAATTCGAAAAAAAAAAAAAAAATTTGAAACTAAATTTGTGTCAATCGCTTGTGCCTTAGGAAGTTTCGTTTGTGCTGAATTCGTTAGAGAAGTATTCAATATTGAAATTTCGCAACAATTAAATTTTGGAACCGAATTTGTGTCAGTCGTTTGTGCTGGATTGTGTAATTAAAAAATATATATATTTGTGCTCAATTTATCATTGAAATATGTGACATTCCACTTCTTTTGGTGACCAGTCTGACTCTCAAATTCGCAGGAAATACTAATTACAATTAATGTCAATCATTTTGTCTGTGTCGGATTGTTGCACAAGATAGTTTATTTGCTCAGGTCCTTCGAAATTTATGATTTTCATTTCCTGAGGTAGAAGAAAAAGCTTCAAGTTTGAAATAAAAATAATATCAATTTGGAATTATTATTAATGTGTGGTTCCTTTCTGCCGGATTTTGCTGCAACAATTGTCTTTCAATTTCATTGTGGTTAGTTTCACGCTTGAAATATATATTTAACATACAAATGAATATTTCTGTGCACAATCCAGCGCAAACGAAACATAAATAATTGACACTAAAAGCGTTTCAAAATTCGTGTTTACTGCGAATTAGAGCGCTAAGCACGGGACCTATGATTAAATGTCACATATTTCTGAGAGGAATTGAGCGCAAACGAGACTCTCTACGACACAATCTAGCACAAACGATGATAGGAATTGAGTTTCGAAATTCATATTTTCAACGAGTTGGAGCGTCCACAAATTTGAGTGTTGTATATCTTTGTGATGAATTGAGCACAAACGAAATTTTTGTGGCATAATCCGGCACAAAAGATTGACACCAATTCGGTCTCATTTTTTGTATATATAGACCTGTAAACTTGATTTTTATATGGGTCAGTCTAGTAACTGTGGACTTCGGTCCGTCACGATTCGCCTTTAGCTGTTAAAATCCACACCCATGCCCCTGCCGGGACTTGAACCCGGGACCAGATATAGGCCTGTATTTCGAGCTTGAAATAAAAGTAAACTCACTTGTATTCAAATATATATCTGCTTAATCTCAGGGGCAGGGGCTTTACTTGATTTTCGTGGGTACTGACAATTGTTTTTGAAAATAGAAACGATCCCGCTGAGAAACATTAATGCTCCAAATCTTCAGATGACATTGAAGTGGAGACTATACATACTTTGGTAAAATTCAGTTCAGGAACTGATAGACTAATGATGCTTTACAGCGACCGCAGTCTAAATTACTTCTTATAGGAATATATTACATCCAAAGAAGAAATACAGTCATGTGATTCAAAAACCATTTATTTTTCGATGAGAAAACAGAAGATTAAGAAAAAAAAAAGAAAACTTTTCAAAGACATACTTTCCTTAAATAATTTGTACTAAAAAGTAAAAAAATCATTTTCTTTATGCATGACTAAAAAGAGAAGCATGAATCGCGCTCTCATATACCGTCACTTTATAAATTCTTCAATTGGCACGCCCCATGCATAAAGATTTTTTTTTTACTTTTTAGTACAAATTATTTAAGGAAAGTTGACTTTAAACAGCATTTTTTATTGTTATTTTTTCAGTTATTTCGCTGTTCTGATACTTTTTGTCAACCTAATATTTTGTTACTCAAATCCTAAAATGTTCTGCAACCAACCAAACGCAAGTTCGTTGCAGGCTAGTATTTATTTTAGGATAAAGAAGTTCATATTAAAAACATGGAAGTAATAATGGAATATTGTATTGTCACCCGATTTATGTCGTTGTGCAAATTTTCATCATTATATGACGTCGGGAAATGTGTTTAATTAATGTTGCAAGATTTGAGGACGCCACGAACCATTATGAACTAAAGAAAAGCATGTAAAAATTAACATATTTGTTTATATCTTACAGACCTCGCGTAATGAAGCACAAGCTATTGACATGATTTGCGTTTCGAAATTTATATATATATATATATTTAGTGAATTTGAGAGTAAAGCTGATTTCCCCTTCCTCCGCATATCTTTGCGAAGAATTGAGCACAAACGGAGCCCTCGGTGGCAAAGTTCAGCACAAACGATTGATATCAATTAGGTTTCAAATTTTAATTCTTCGAGCTTGAAGCTGTGTCCAAATCATATCGAATAATTTTGCGACGAATTGAGCAAAAGGGGAACTTTATGTGGCGTAATCCAACATAACCAAAGGCAAATGACTGATTGCATTACAATTGGTCTATGTGTCGTCCTTGAAGAACAACTTCACGAAGGTGACTTCAAGTCGTGGTTGAGCTAGGATAGGTCTTCATTCTCCTGACGGTGGAACATGATCTCTCTACTGTACATGTTGATACTGAATTTGTAATCACTAATCAAATTATCTTTACAATGTCTGGAAGTCAATTTGTCTTCAGAAGGTCTACCACTGAAGCAATACTTTCGGTTGTTTTCTTTTTAGATTTCATAATATTTAAGAACATATTTCTATGTAAAAAATAATTCTATCGATGTCAAGATCACCTTTATAGATGTCTGGTAAACTTACGAAAGTTTTTGCTTGCACCAATAACGAACTGTTCTACTTTGATTTTGAATTCATGAACTTTCGACTGAAATCAAATAGATTTTCTGGCTACAAACGTCTTTATTCTTCATTTTAAATATCAAAATAAGCTTCTTTCGGAGTCTGGAACGTATACAAATTATCACTCCTAATCACCACCATAATCCATTATTATTGAGAAGTGAGGCGAATTGACGTTCACTCTAAGTCTAATATTTACATTTGGAAAATTATTAAGGATATACTGATTAATCATCAAAATGCAGTTTGTATGTTACCACTGTAGTTCTGGAACATCCATGGGGCCTCAGCAATCATTATATTTCAGGCACCAGACACAATAAACTTTAAAAAAGTAAACAATTCAGGAGTTCACGAACTTCTGTCTTAACTAGTATTGAAGTAGGAGCTAAGATACACTCCAACACGTTCAAACGGTTTGAAGCAGGTTACATTCGCCTACACGTTCAAACCAATAACTTCAAACCGGGTTCTTATTCAATTGAAATATAATGTTCCATATGAAACTTGCTGCCAGCGAGGTTTGATGGTTTTCTGACCAGCTCATCAAACAAAAGCAAAAGTGTGTACTTCGAACCGTTTGACGCGAGTTTGATACGGTCCAATGAGCTTAAAACGGTTTCATCAAACCATTTGAAGCTTCCTTTGAACGTGTTGAACCCCCTTTAGAAGTTAAGTATTGCATATTCAGTTCAATTCGATAAGATTAATTTGAACAAAGCACGGTATTTTGACAAATATTTCAATATTTCAAAGGGAGGCAGATTAAATTGTTGACTTCAGCCTCGCTTAATTGTTAACGTGACGAAATATTGTCTGATTCAACACAAGTATGTTGTCGATTCTGAGTCAACACAAGTGTGTCACACTAGCACTAATACATTGTTGAATTACTGAAATCACACAACAAAAAGTGTTAATTAACACAAGAAAGTGGTGGTTGTTCTGGGACACCGAAAACGGTTGAATAAACAGCCATTTTTTAGTCTAGATTCAAGATAGATACTAGATACTGTATATAGACAGGTACGTAAAGAAAATAAATCCAAAGCAACGTGAATGAACTGTTTGGTGGAGAACAACCCCATCCTTATATTTTGATTGGAAGGGGGCTGGGTTCGAACGCCTCCTAATAAACTATGGGGACTCAAATGATACAGGTTCCCATAGAGTTGGCGATTACGTGTAAGAGTCAAGTCTCTCTGTGTACTATCACTCAGTTCTCGTGGTGAAACTTAGGGCAATTCGGGAAAATCTCAAAAATGTCTCCTCACCACAGATTCAAAATCCATGACCATAACAAATAAACCACGGATGCTGCGGAACCAATGCAAGACATCAAGGAATCTCGTAAGTAGAAGGAATGGCTATGTAAAAGACAAACATATTTTAGTACAAATGTTTAAGTGATTTATCTATAAAAACAAAAGAGGAGACTGCTTAGAACACAATAAACGACTCGATTTAGTTAAAAAATAGAAGAAATGAAAAACAATCTCCAGTAAAGAGAAAATTGTAACCATTTTTGCATACCAATCAGGGGTAATAGGAGCGGCAACAACACAATTGCTGAAGACACCGAGCAAGATAAAGAAAAAGACCTTCTCTGTCTGCCAAACCAAACCAATTAGTGTGTAAATCAGTAAAAGAGCAAATTTGAATTCATGTCGCATGCTAATACTACTTTGCCCGCCTTCTTCTGCTGCCTGCTACAAGATCAGAGAAGAGAGAGCGCTCCGTCTTGTATCTTCCAGTTCGATTTTTTTTTTTTTTAGTTCGTATTTTATTTTCGCTTTCGACCCTCCCCTATCTTTCTCTCTTGCTTTTTTCGGTCCCATTTGGAGAACCAATTTTGTGAACACGATTCACGTCACGCCGCTTTGAGGTCGAAATTGATTTTATTGAGAGAACTTCAAGGGAGGGATCGCCATCCCCTCCCTCCCTGCTTCCCCCCTTCTACGTCTCTTGGAGTAGTAGTAAAGAGTTGAGAGAACACACACACACACACACGTGCAGACAGACAGAAAATTGCTACAAACGAGAATGCTACTGTTACAGTCAACATGCCGCACCACGCCGCCCCGGTTGCCCCCCTTTTTTTTTCAATTGGAAAAGCAAAGAGCGAGCGACCTTCCCCATTCCTTGCTTCTCTTTATAATGCACAAACACACACACATATATACAAAAGTCGATAGTACGTACATTTACATACTACGACTTTGAGTGTGTGTTTATATCTTCTTTTTTGTTTGAGTGT
This sequence comes from Lepisma saccharinum, assembly GCA_022664845.1. Taxonomy (NCBI): domain Eukaryota; kingdom Metazoa; phylum Arthropoda; class Insecta; order Zygentoma; family Lepismatidae; genus Lepisma; species Lepisma saccharinum. The sequence continues at coordinate 26,075 of JAGDQP010012085.1, forward strand.
TTAAGTACATCACAAAATCCATTAATTTGTGGCACAAGTCTACGCTATACGACAAGTAATGATGCGTATTCATTTCCCCTCTTCAATTATATACTTTTTTTTTTTGCTTCTGGCACTTAAGACTTTTTTTTCTATTTTTTCTAAACTGCAAATTACGTTAAAAGGAACTGGAAATATGAGGAAATATACAAATGTAAAAGTCTCTTTAAGTATGGAATGTTATACAATGTTTAATGTGTAATAAAAAGGAAAGAATTTTAACGAAAGATAAAAAGAGAGCATTATTATCCTGACTTAACAATAGCAAGCACAAATAAATATGGATTTAAGAAATAATGATAAAAACGTACTGCCCAATGACCTCTACGTAATAGCTATACTGGACTGACTGCTGCCGTTGAAAATTTTCGTGAATATTTGAAACCAGGGAGCGGAGAGGACATTTAATCTCGTTTGTCCACTTCCAGTTTAAACCAATATGGACGAAATTTTCGGTTCTTTTTTTTTTTTTTTTTACTTTTGATATAGTAGTTGTGCGGTCCATTTATTGATTTATGTCTTAATTCTTGCAAAAAAAAAAATGTAAATATTACTTCCAATATTTTCTATTACGTACAAAATACGGTATATTATGATATTATATAAATAGCTCAGGAATTAAGACTTAAATTTAAAAAAAAACGGGACGCACATTGGTAAGCATATACAACTAAGTTAGAACCGAAAATTTGGTCCACATTGTATTAGACTGTAAGTGGACAAACGAGTTTGAATATTGATTTGCTCTTGTGTCTACCTTTTGACACAAAGCACTCACTCCAGTATCGTTACGTATAGCTCTATGGTAAAATCAGGGGGCGAGGGTCCATTTACAGAAACGTTATCGCTGATGACGTCAATTGGAAGATCCCGTGTGATCGAACAATTCAGATTACGTATGAAAACTAAGACGTTCGAGCGAATTCCGCTAGAGGGCTCGATACTAGCGATCCTAGCGATTGAAGGTGATAAAAATCAAAGGAAGACAATTTGAAGAAAAAATAACAATTGATCACAGAAGTCACAGCACTTCTTGTCTGGAAAGTTTTCGAGGTCATATAAATTTGTTAAAGAATTAAGAAAAAACATATAGATTATATAAATCTTCGAGGAACGCCTACCATAACAAACATCGAGCTTATGCTAAGCTATTCTGAATCTACAGTATGTTCCGAGTGACTGGTGTACCAGACGTCCTTCTTTCGGATGATATGTCTTCCTTTTTTATCTTGTCATCCTGTCCTCCGTTCTGTTTACACAGATTAAACAGTAAACAGATTAAAAGTTCGTGCTTTTTTCCTTTAATTGAATGCTGCTCAATTCACAGTTTTTATTATTATTATTTGTATTATGGGAATCAATTTCCCATATTATGTTTTCATGTATACGTATGACGCCTAAATTTCTCATACAAGACATTTGCAGTGAAACTAGCTATTTGTGTTTACTCGCGTCTAAGGCGAGCGCACGTGGAAACAATGTCTCTCTGAAAGTCGCGTGTGCAATAAAAGAAAACAACAACACCGAACCTGACTTACCTAACCTGCAAGCGCCCTTGGTCACTACTTTTATTAAATTTTCTAATGCGTATATACATAAAAAAAAGAAAGTTAATTTTCTTGAAAAAAAATTGTAAAAGTAACGACACCAGGATTTGATCCCTGGACCTCTGGATCAGTCAGTTTTCCGATACGTTGACCACCAGGCCAATCTAAAAGTTGCGGAATGAACGCTTTTCGGTGGTACTAATAGTTCAAGAAATTCTGCACCTGCGCGAGAGTGGGCCAGACCTTGGAAACATGTGCTTCCCTTAGACGCTACTCCTGTGTTTCGTCGCGATGTAGAATTTACATATATATGTAAATTCTTCTGTTCCGGGCACGCAGATAATCCGGGCAGATAATAGGCAAGACACGCCGATCATAATAGTAAAGACAACGTTATAATGGCGGCGTCCTATCGGGAATAATGAAAAGAAAAGAACCTAACCTGACCTTGCTAACGTCCCCTAATCGTTCCTAACACACTTATTATAATAGATAATATAAGAATGTTTTTGACAGGAAAAGAGAAGAAAAAAATAGAATTTGGCATATTACAATTACGATCGTATTTACTATTATGATCCGACGCTATAGGGAAGATCCGAATTAGACATGTATATGTACTCTTGTATTTCCTATTTTTTTTAAATTTTAATAAAATGTTAGTTACCGAAATATCAAGGAAATGATTCATCAGTTGGTAACCATTTTGCATTTTCAGAACATTGCATTAAGTTACTTGATAGGAACATACAATAGAAATGTAAAATTTTACATAACTTGCTCTGTAAAAACTGAAATTAGAAAGTAAACAATTCTTCTGTTCGTCGGTGTTTCTTTATCGGATTTTAAATGAAAGGTAGCCATAGCTGTCTGACCAACCTCAGCTTAGCTTGTCCTCCATTGGAAGAAAAATATCCGCAGTTGTACACCATTTTTAACTTTACTGTCTTCCTGCCTTAATTAGTTCCTCACCAACTTATATAGGTATTGTAGCTTTGTGTTTATAAATATTTCTAGAATTAAATGTGCTTTTGAAAAAGTCTTTTAACAGTTACAAATATAAAAAGTGGATTCTTTCTTCTTTATTTTTAAACAAAATATATTTTCTTTAAGGAATTATCAAATTAAAATGTCAAAATGTGTTTAAATACTTGAAAAGAAGAACTTAAATAATTTTTCAAAAAGTAAATAATATAAAAGATCTTTGCTTTTGATACAGAAGGTAGAGGAGGGAGAGTTTGAAGCAAGAAATTGGGGGTGAGAAGTGGATCTATCTAGTTTCGTTTCAAAAGAAAATATTTAGCCAGCGAAAGCCAAGAGAAACTTTGGCAGAGGAGGATCACTCTTCTTCTCCCCGCGAGATGTCGTTAGTTAATTTGACATTGCTTGTTTGTTTAGCTCAGAAACTCATGTTCTCTTCTCGACAGGGGTTAAGCGGACACATCTACAATTGCTGTTCATTTTCAGTTACCTCCCCCTCCCCCCCTATCTCCCAATTCTTTCCATCTCAACTCGTTGTAATCTGTCACTTGGGAAGGATTACAAGACGAAAAAGAAATACGAATGATGATGAAGAAAAGATACGTTTTACTGTTTGATTTATTTTTAATGATAGAAAGTTAAGGTTATGCAGCCTTCTTTCCACATTTCCAGTTCCATGATTACTTGGCTTAGGTAAAGAAAAACACAGCTTTCTGACAAGGATGATATTATATAATAATAATAATAAAATGTAACAGTTTCGGAAGTATATACTTCCTTCTTCAGACTGAACTGTACAACTCTCCAGTGCAGTCTGAATAAGGAAGTGGTATACTTCCGAAACTGTTACATTTTAATTTCTTTTTGTTATTATATAATATCATCCTTGTCAGAAAGCTGTGTTTTAGGACCCTGTGAATAATAATAATTCCCAGGACCAACAAACCGGGACTGTCGCCCCAAAAGGCTTCTGCCACTAACTGGGAGGAGACCCCTTAATTCCTCTTGCTAAGGCTTAAAGCCCCTCGTACACGATTCAATACACATATAATTAAAAATTCTTGAACAAGCAGTTGGATGAGTGCGTACACGATCCAACTGAAATAATCAATGGGTTGTATCCAAGTAGTGTTGAAAGTGTTTGGATGGTGCTCGTACACGATTCGATAGTTTATGCGGAAGTGTGAAATGAAAGTGAAGGAGACAAAAAAAAACACATGAGTCGATTTGCTCCTTCTGCGTTGAAAGCGGGCACATGGAGTGAACGTTGAACATGATATGCATCGCTTGTAAAAATAATAATAAAAAATAACCTGACTAACGGCTGCGGTTCCTTAGTTGGTGATGCCTCGAACATCGACTTTTATTCCTTTATTCAAAACTCTTTTCAATTCCTATAAGTTTTTATTTATTTCCGGTTACACACACTTCTACATCTAGCGACAACTAACAATCCAAAGTGAAAATCCATTTTTTTTTTATTATTTCGTTAAATGCGCACTCCAGTTGATCAAGATGGCGTCATATTTGCATGTACTTAGTACATATTTACGTAAACAATTATGAAACGTGGATATTCGTAACTGATTTTGAGTTGTTAGCCATCGGTAGGTGATGATCAAAGTGTCTGTATGAAATATTTGTAAGTGGTATAAAGCCAACATACGGCAAAATATGGCACAATAGCTGGCTGCCATATAACCTGCACCACAGCCAGTACCAACGTTTTTTTCTACAAGTTCTTCCAATCACTTTTGTGTATACGAGGTCATTTCAAGAGGACTATAATAGAAATATTTTTGTGTCAATTTATTATTTTTGGTGTATGAACATTTATTTGAGATGATTGGTGGGTGAGGGAAAAGTACATGCACGGAAAATACATACACAAAGTTACTTGGATAGATGGAGAAACTTTACTTTATGATCGGGAAATTCTGCCACCTATTGAGTCATACATACGCTCTATACAACTCATACTCTTGCAAATAAACATCGCAAATACTTCTGTGAACACATAGCGGCAGTGGGCAATGCAAAAAGTGTTAGGAAAAGCATGTGTGATTTATTTCGCTAAATATGCATTTAAGTTAATCAACATAACAAACATGGTGGCATAGATTTATTTGAGTTTATTAGACAAGGTACAGGTAGATTGTAGGGATGCGGAGGAATATTAATAGCGTTGCGTCGATTGACACATGATTTGCTACAAAAATCGTGGCCATAATGTTTAATAAGCAAAAGCGGGTTAAATAAAGTTAGATTTTTTTTATTATATGCAATGCACTGTTTAATGTGTTTGCTCACCAACGTCGAAGCAGCCGAGTAGTTCCAAGAACTGTTCGCTACTTCACTCTAATTTAATACTTCCATGACTCGACACTTAGTTATATTTTAAGTTACAACATTTCCACACACGTTGAAAAAGATTACATTTTTTTGTGCTGTAATGTAAAGTGTACCCAGATACCTCTATGTTTAGTAGCTTTGAACTTCCGACATACAGTAAATAAAAACTCTACCTTTCCACATAAACTATGAGCAACTCAGTGGCACTTTAAATATTAATATCCTTCTGCTTCTAAATATAATACAAACTTCAAGGAATTATAGTAGACCCTCTAAATCAATTTCTATTGCAATAGTGATTGTACAGAAACTACAGAAGAAACATCAGGTACACTTTACCTCAGCAAGATGCGATGTAAATTCTTGTAGAGATACTTAATTTTCTGATCATATCTTTATTTCGCATCATAAAACAAGGGTTTTACACAAACCTGCTCCATGTCGACATTTTAACTTTTAGCGTTCCGGAAGCACAGTAGTCACGTGTTCAAGTCACCAGCGATGTGATTGGTAGATCACTGCGTTGAATTCAAGAAAAATAGGACAGGTTCTAAATATGATGTATTGGATGAGAAGACTTGAAGTCAAGATTTCCTGCGTGGAGTCAATGATTCGTGATGTCATTTTGATCAAATTTCTTGTTCAACGACTTGTTCAAGCTTTATCGAATGGTGTACGAGGGGCTTAAGGGAACCGACCGAGGTAGACGTCTAATGACCAATCCATACGTTCATGTCGTGCAGCCTGTCAGTATTCAAGCAACTGCTTGGCGAACGAACATTGATGGGCTGCTCAACAACCCGCATTAGCAGACAGCGTGGTGAGTCAAATGTATCCATCCCTCCTTTCTTTACACATGATGGTACAAGTAAGGAAACAGCCTCGGAGGACCTCATTGCCCGGAGGACGGAATGCAGCGGCAACTGCAGCGGTCAGTCCTGCAGGAAGTCAGAGGGTCAAAATGCCCGCATTTGGACAGTAGAGTGCCAGGACACCGATACTGCAATTCGAACAGGCCTATACGTGGCAACTCTTAACTGCCAGTCACTTGTAGTAAAGGACAAATTAGAAGAATTGCAGAACGAAATTAAGAACTTAAGAAGATTAAGTCGGACATTATAGGACTATCAGAAGTGTGGAGGAAGAATGAAGAACAGTTGGAACTATCGTCAGGGCACACGTTCTACTACGAAGGAACAGAAACTGGAAAAGCGACAGGCGTTGGCTTTATAATTAATAAAGACCTGAAGTCACGAATCACAGAAATTGAAGGAATTTCAGATAGAATCGCACGGGTAGTAATAAAGATAAACCACAGGTATAGTATGGAAATTATACAAGTGTATGCTCCAACAACCTCACATTCGGAGGAGGAAATCGAAGACCTATGCGAGGAGATACAGAAGATTTTGGATAGTAGCAAATCGCATTACAAAATTGTAATGGGAGACTTCAATGCGAAAGTAGGAACTAAGCAAAGCAGTGACACGAAAGTGGGAAACTTTGCATATGGCAAAAGAAACAAGAGAGGAGAGAAGTTAGTTGAATTCTCAGAAGCAAACAGACTTCATTTCCAATGCATTAAAAAAAACACTCCAAAGGAAGTGGACATGGAAAGGCCCAAATGGGACTAGAAACGAAATAGACTAAGTTTTATCGAATAACAGGGAAATTCTGCAAGACGTGTCTGTCCTAAACTGTTTCAAAATCTCGAGTGATCATAGGATGGTGAGATGTAAGATGAAAATAAATACTAGACTTGAGAGGAAGAAGCTTATAAGAAGAAAATCGCCACTTTTAGATCTGGAAAATCTACGGAAACAAAGACAGACATTCGAGATAGAACTAAGCAACAGATTCAGCGCCTTGGAAGAGTTAGAGGAACCGTAAGGAAGAAAATAAGAGAGGATGTACGAAGATATAACGAAAATCTTGTTAGAAATTCAATCGAAGGAAACAAGAGCCTGGAGAAAACCAAACAGCAGCTCATGATAGGGAAAAAGCAAATAATTGCAGGACCTTAACACGAAATAAGGAAGAAATTATAAAAATATTTAAAAATTTCTACAGAGAGTCCTGGCACTACTCCGAAGAACAACTAGGAAGTGAAGATTCAGAAAAAAAAATTAGATGTTGCACGCGTAATGAAAGAAGTGGATAAAGTACTTCGAGGGATGAAGAATGGAAAATCGCCAGGAGAAGATGGACTCACAGCAGAGATGTTTAAATAGGGAGGTGAAAACATGAAAGAGGAAGTTGCTAAATTATTGTCGATGTGCCTGAGGAAGAGAGAAATACACTCAAGTTGGAATAATGCCGTTATCATCTTGTTGTACAAGAAAGGGGACAAAGAACGCATCGAAAACTACAGACCAATTAGTTTACTGTCAGTCCTATACAAAATGTTCACCAAAGTTATTTTGAATCGTATCGAACGAGACTTAGATTTTAACCAGCGAATGGAACAAGCCGGATTTCGTCGTGGATTTAGCACAGTATACATCCAAGCATTGAATGAAGTTATGGAAAGGACTAATGATAATGAACTTCCACTATGTCTGGGATCCATAGATTTTGAGAAAGCTTTCGATTTGGTCTCCTTGGCATCTGTCATTAGACTACATCAAGAAAGTAAAACATTTAAATTTGGAAAAGTAGTAAGGCAAGGAGATTCAATTTCCCCAAAACTGTTTTCAGCTGTCCTGGAGAGAGTGATCCAAAATTAAAACTAAGAAGAAGTTGGAATAATGATCCATAGCAATTATCTTCATCCTCTACGATTCGCTGACGATATAGTCCTGTTTGTATCAAGTGCAAAAGAACTACAAACCAGAATGGAAGAACTGAGTAGTGAAAGTTCGAAAATAGGCCTTGAAACGAATTTAAGTAAAAGTAAAGTAATGTACAATCAACATGCTGCAAAGAAGGAAATAAAAATTAGCAGAGAGCCAATAGGCATAGTTGATGAGTATGTTTACCTAGGCCAGCTCAAATCTTCGAATGCCAAGTTGACTGAGAAATAAATAGAAGATGTAAAATGGCGTGTAGTTCGTTTGAAAGACTACACTTTATTTTCAAAAGCAAACTACCAATGTGGCTGAAGCGTAAAGTTTATAATTAATATATCTTACCTGTGATGATGTATGGCTGTGATACTTGGACATTGAATACGCAAACGAATCAGAGAATAAGAATCACACAAAGAGCAATGGAGAGATGCATGCTATGAATAACTAGGAGGGACAGGAAGGCGAATGGATTCGCACACAAACAAGCGTAGAAGATATAGTCTAGACAGCGAAGAAGATGAAGTGGAGATGGGCCGGTCACATAGCTAGACGAACAGATGGAAGATGGACAACAAATGTACTACACTGGATTCCTAAAGAAAAGAAACGATGGAGACGACGTGCAAATGCAAGATGGGTAGATGAAATTAAGCGTTTCTTAGGTGCTACATGGATGAGGGTATCATCAGACAGAGATATGCGGAGAGAAAAGGGCTGAATACGATGTCACCAAATTGAAAATTGAGGTTGGTGATTGCAAATCTGAAGTCTGTTTCTCTCCGGACAGACGGGTAGATAGGCAAACGAAAATTAAAAGAGTATTCAAAATGGATGAATGAAAGAACACTAAGTAAGAAACTTAAACTGTATCGACAAGAAAGAAATAGATCCATGTAACATAACTTATTAAATGTTTACCTTTTCTATCAAGTACAAGAGTTTTGTTCTGTGTATAGTAAATTCAGTTTTTAAAAAAATGGTTTCATACAGAGTATTAAAATTCCATTTATTATGAAAAAGTTAAATAGCACAATTAATTAATTAGATAATAATTCAAAATCGGTCATTTCTATTAAAAATTGTGTACAAAGATGAATTTTAAAAGATATTGAACCAAGATACCGATATTTGGAAGAAATATTATAAATATTCCATTTTCAGTTTTATTTTTATTTTCTTACATTAAAAGGCCTCAGTACCTGTGCTTTTTCTTTCTTTCTTTTTTTTGTTATTGTTGAAAATTGTGGACAAATGACGAGCAAGAATAAAATTTTGAAAAGCGGCACCGATAACACTTACGACCAGAGTGCGAATTACCGGGGGATGCCGAGGAAATTCCTCTGCAATAACGTTATCCCCCTCTACCAAGCTATAACCTTTCCTCCCCGGGAGGATAGACTCTTCCCATCCCCCTTCTAGATAAAAAAAAATCGTGACTTATGACAGAGGAAATTAACGGTAAGAGTTTAAACTTTAAAGTCTTCGAGAAGATGATGAAAGTTCTAGTCTTTTCAACTCCTCCGGCACTATCACAAACACTGTGATGTAGGTCAAAACTGGTATTTCTCAGAGAAAATGTACAGGCTATGGAGGTGGATTTTGCTAGAAATGGAATTCGATAAGGAATCTAATATAACTGAAAAAAATAATCTAGGTTTTTTGTTACGCATTTTCTTGTTTCGTCTAGTCATTTTTTTTTAGTTCACAATGACTCGTAGTGTCCACAAATCTTGCAACATTAATTTAACTCATTTCCCGACGTCATACAATGATGACATTTTCCACAGCGACGTAAGTCGGGTGACAATACAATATTTCATTGTTACTTTCATTTCTATATATGTATATATTTTAAAAGCATATTTTAATATAGACTTCTTTATCCTAAAATAAATACTAACCTGCAGCGAGGTTGTGTTTGACCTGGTTGCAGAACATTTTAGGATTTGGATCATAAAACAGCATGAGGTAAAATATCCGAACAATGAAATAACTAAAAAAAAAAAACTTTTTAAAGACATACTTTTCTTAAACAATTCGTACTAAAAAGTAAAAAAAAAATAATCCTCCGTATGCAATATTTTTCGCGCAGTGTTTTGAGGCAGCCATTTATAAGATGTTCCTACAAAAAATCATGTCAAATAGTTCTTTATATGTATGTGATTCAGACCTGCATTCATTTTAATAAAATACTCAGAAACAGTTTATAAAAGCGTCCCAAAAAGGCAAGAAAGCGTGTATTTCTAAAGAAAAAAAAAAGTAATATCCAATGTAAAAAAATCCAGTTCGAACGAACTGATTTCCAAATAGATTAAAAATACTGATTAATCCTAACGAGGGAAGGAGAGAGAGAGAAGTAGATGTTATAGATGTATCTTCATATTAGATTTTTTTAAAACCTGAAGGGGAATATTCAAGCAGTCTGGACTCTGGAGTGTGGATTTTAGGTGCGGCAAGAATTAGCTGAAATTTCATGTGTCAGATGTTGAGAGAAAAGCCCTAGGGACAAATGCCTTAAAAGGTTCCTTGTAGGAGGGAACTATAGGAACTATATATAGACTTCTAGTTAAGCTATAGGTTCACGTAAATGAATTTTCGATGACATTTGTATCTAATTATTTGCACATGAGTTGGACATTCCATTTCACTCAGCGAGAGAGCGAGCGAGCACAAACATTGCTATATCATTCAGTTCTCAAGAAATTGTGTGAATTTGTGTGCTCGTCCTTTCACTTCCTCCTATATTAGTACCATGTCGATAGACACGACGTGTAAGGGAATTATTAGCAGTAACAATCAAAACGTTAATTTTCGAAGCTAAGGAAGGAAAAATACTTTGTACGAAATTATTTGGAGAGAGAGATCAAGGAATCTGAAGACCTAGGTTCCGGTATTTAGTCATTCTGTGACCACTTTCCAGAATATTTAACGTGATATAATAAGATTTCCCATGCCCTGTATAGTTGTTGTTTACCATATAACTTGTATAATTAACAGGGATATAAAATATTATACTCTATTAACTGTCCCTTGCTTTTATTAAGTAGTACTCTGAGTAACTGTAAAAAGAAGGGACAACCTTATTAATGTGATTATTCAGTCAGTCATGGGTATCCCGTCAGAAATGTTGAAGCAGAATCAAAGTTAACAATGTTTAATGGGAACTAAATTGACGTTGTTTTTTTTAGATTTCCTCCCCCCCCCCCCTTTTAAGCAAAAAGATGCTGATACCCGATCCCTCCTTCTGTGCTTACATAAAATTTGTCAAGTTTCTTATCATTATTTCATACTCCCACCCCCCTCCTCAAAAAATGGCCAAGTCTTTAAATCTACACTAATATGTTTTTAAGCGTAAGCATTGCTCTGATACCCACTTCTCCATTGTCAGGTAAAATAAGCAAAACTTGAACCTCCCTGCTCTTGAATGCTTACGTAATACTTGAACGAACCCTTATGGCGATTGATTTCTAAGTGGAGTATCTTTACTTCCTTTTTTATATATAAAGCAATTGTGTTTCTTTCTAAGGATTACAGAGTCCAGTAAGTTGGTTTCCACTAATGTTTCTTAAGAATTAACGAATCATTGAGTACCTTTAAGCGCTTTAAAATTCATTTCGATCGTTAACTAACGCTTCGTTAAATTCTTAACGAAGGTTGAGGAAACCCATAAAATGGACTGTTTAATTTGTAAGCATTTTGAACTGATAAATGTAAGCACAGATCAAAAGTCAATTTTCAAAACATAATTGTTAGTTAGTTTAACAGCCTTTTTATGATTAAAATGCCTTCTAATTTTTTCACCGAGTGTCGCCTCTATTCGTGTTTATACGGCATGAAACGAAGTGGCGTTCTAGTATTATTACGGGAGAGAAATACCAGCATGAGATGTCAGTTTGTTAACAGATTATTTGAGGTTCGAAAGATGGGAACAAAATTCTATTCGTTATGAAAAGGAAATTTAAAACGCTAGCTCTAATTATTATTAGACTGACAAGATCTATAAAATAAATAGTTAAATATAAAAATATATCAGTGGTGTCCGCGTGGTCCCGGGTTCAATTCCCGTCTGGAGTTGCACTTTTCGCCGTGAGGCAAGCTGGGAAGTCATGTGGTGACTACAGACGTGTCACGTGACGACCACCCAGTCTAGAAAGCCCCAAATACGCGTGTTCGTGGCCAGGTGGCGAGCAGTACTGACCACACTGCCGTCACTCAGGTGGACGCAGTTCCACCAACAACGGAGAGATGGCGTTGGGGCAGGCTCAGGACCTTTCGATCTGTAACTCCCGTGATTATTATTATTATTATTATTATTTATTTATTTATTTATTTATTTTAACAATTTATCTCAGAAGAAGCTTCGATTTGTTTCCAGAAACCTCTAATTTGTCTATAAATGTTAATTTTGTGGGATATCGGTGTTATATTCCTTGATAAAACTTAACAATATGGGAGGAAATATGATAACTTGATATTGTAAAAAAATTCACTTTTGCAGGAAAATATGGAACCCCTTCCTCGAAAATCCTGAATCTGCCACTGGAATATATTTCAGTTAACTATAGAATACGGCGTTTCGCGAACCGATGGTTGAAAGCAACTGTTCTAGACAGTAGTCTATTACTGCTTTATATGACCTCATGATGTTGTATCAGTACAGAAATTGAAGTCCCTCGTCGGATATTGAAGTGAGAGCAAGAGCGTTAATCACACTGCTACCACAAAGTAAATACATATATTAGTATGTCAGAGGCTCTCTTGCTGTTTCCTTCTTTATCCAAGTTTTCGAAGAGTTGTAAACAATCCAAAACAAAGTAATGTGACCTGGCCATAATCCTCACTGTAGGAGGTAAAGAGCAGAAATCCTTCTTCCTAACCTCAAGGCAATAAATCATTACATGGAAGGTAGAAAGGAACAGTGGATGTCACAATGTTTTGGGTGGCAAGCAACTTTCTACGTGCATATATAGCTTAGTTGGCAATACTGGGAGCAGACCATTCTCTATTTGTCCTTTTCAAGTAATAACGACAGTTTACACAACGTGGCAGCACTAACAGTTCAGGAGATGGTAGTGCTCTCTACTGGAGTAGGCACGTAACTCTTTGAACAACGCATAGCATGAATCATAGTGGCTTCGTCCCTCTCTGTACGTACTTACTTTGTGAGCAGCTACACGGCAGCTGACCGATTTGGATCAGATTGAGAGCTTTCTATCAAGCTTGTTAGAATTCTAGGTCAACCAATCCGAATAATTACAGGCTTCCGGTTGCCCACTTCGCATTCTATGCACGTGGTCAGGGTTTCAAGCTTCGTGGGATTCATTAAATGATAGCGCTAAATGATGTCCTTCATGTATTTAAGGCTCACACCGGAATAGGGGAACTGAAAGGATGTGAGGTGTCAGTGAGGTCTAATTTGAAAGTACCATTTTGGCATTTGCCTGGTGTGGCTGAGGAAAAACACTGGAAAACCTCAGTCAGAATTGAACAAACGACCTCCCGAACGCTAAGCCAAAGCTCTATCACTGAGCTACGAATACTTAGTCCGTCCTTAGAAGCTCACCACACATCCTTTAGAACATTAATAACAGTTCAACTAACGAATCATTACTAATATAGGAAATTGTGAAGTTTTGTTTGTCATTGTAGTGGAGATAATTTTGCTTCGGTATTTGTGATTTCTCTCTCTCTCTCTCTCTCAACTAGATGAAGTTTCATTTCCCCCATTTCTTGGCTCAGTTAATCTATCGATTACCTTGATCATCCAATGAAATCCTTTAAATCAAGAGCAATCAGAGGAAATAGGATTTGTCATGGCAACAACAGCGTCAGGGATGTGGGGGTGGAAATGAAGGGAGAGGGAGAATAAAACGGGATAGACATTCGGCGATGGTTAAATTACAGCAGTGTTGCCAGCTCCGATTCAACTAACTTCAGTTAGTGAATGATAAGAAACAAACCTACTCGTATTCTTTCTTCTCAAAAGCACACATTTTACTATTTCAATTATTAATGTTGTTTATTGGTTTATAGAACTCTAGATACCGCACATTGGAAATTAGGGCGAAGATAATGCATCTGGCGATAAAGTAAAGCGTTGGCTTAATAATCGAAAGGTCCTGGGAATGATCCCAGCAGTCAATTAGCCTGACTGAAAAATTTCCGGGGTTTATCCTTAGTTACACTATAGAGAGATGCCTATAAACTAGCCTACTAGGCCTAACCGACTACCTTCTTCCAGCATATCCTGGCCTAAATAAAGCTAGCCACAAAAATTATGAGAAATAATAAAGCAGCAGGGATAGACAGCATTGTGGTAGAATTCTTTAAACACTGTGTGCATAATGAAAAATTCATAGACTGGATAACCGGAATGTTCAACAAACTATTACAGGGAGCGGACATAACCTGATTTATGGGGCAGGGGTATAATTGTTCCACTCTATAAAAAGAAAGGTAATGCTCAGGACCCTAACAATTACAGAGGAATAACACTGTTACCGGTTTTAGGCAAAATTTACACGAAAATACTGGCCACAAGGATAGAACAATGGGCAGACTATCACAATCGAATATCTCCACTTCAAGCAGGGCTCCGGAAAGGCTACTGTACTACGAATAATATAATGGTGTTGCGCATTTTAATTGACAAGGCATTAACACAGAAAAGAGGCAGATTGTTCAACTGCTTTGTGGATTTCGAGAAAGCTTTTGACACCATAAGCAGAAATGCCTTACTGCATAAACTAAACATATACGGGATGTCGCTTCAAACACTCCAAAGACTCGAAAAAATATACACCAGAGTTGATTTGTGTGTAAGAAACGGGCAAAACAAAATATCTGAGCCAATACCATCTTATATAGGTTTAAGACAGGGGTGCCAACTTTCTCCCATACTTTTTAATTTATTTATCGATGATGTAGGGGAAGTGCTAAACGAAACCGATAGTCACCCCCCTCTCGTAGGGCACCAATCCCAGTACTGTTATATGCGGACGACTTGTCAATCTTGTCACGAACAGTAATCGGTTTACAGAGAGCATTAAATGCACTAGAAACGTACTGTATAGAATGGAAGCTTAAAGTAAATGTGAATAAAACCAGGGTAGTCGTATTCAAAAAGGGACTCAAACTAGCAAAAGACGAGCGATGGTTATATCAGAGGAGGAAACTAGAAATAGCTAAAACTTTTAAATACTTGGGAGTGGGACCTGGGTCGATCATCAGAGACGAGTGGCAGCTATAGCTGAAAAAGACCTGTACGCAGCACGCAAAGCCCTGAACAGACACAACAGCATTCCGTTTAAATTGGCCACACGTACCTTCAATACATTACTTCAGCCAATACTTCTGTACGGGTGTGAAGTATGGGGCACCAACTGTGTTGCTAACGTAATTAATAAGGCAGGAACAAAGTTCATAAAACAAATATTGGGGTTAGCGCAATCCGCACCCAATAGTGCGGTCTTGCTAGAAACAGAGAGGTATCCCATAAGCTGTTATAAAAATGCGTGTTTTAAAATATTGGCTGAATTTGTGCGAAATAAAAAATAGTAGGGAAATTCAAAAACGGTGTCTTGATTACCAAATGAAACAGAGAAGCACTAACTCGTGGATCATAGGAGTAATGGAACTCTTACAGGAAATAAATATGCTCGAATTACTGGAGGTATTTCGTACGTGATATTTACGTGAAAATTAAAACAAATATTGGGGCAGAAAAATATCTTGAGTTAGGAAGGGGGTAAAGACGTGATTAGGTAATGTTTCGCATGGGCGTGTGTATAAATGGAAAAGCGTGAAAGATGAATCCGGGAACTATTTGTGCAGTTTGTGTGAAGAAATCGAAAATGAAAAACATATTCTCTTTGATTGTAAGGAGCTACATGAATATCGTGGCTGGTGGTGGTGGGATGGGGATAGCATACATGGGGGAAAACACGGGATTATACGAAACACTAAATGAGACCGACATTCATAAGTTAATAGACCTCGTGAGATTTTTGCAGGTTTTCTTCTCCTTGAGAAAAGAAGCTTTAAAAAGCGTTGATAACAACCATTCGTCCTCTACCCAACCATAAGGAAGTTAAAAAAAAAAGCATTGTTTGCAATAATAGTATGTCCATGTGTTTGTATCTAACATGCTGTGAAGAAAGTTTGAGTACTTGTCACAATTTTTGTAGAAATGTTTTATGGGCCATAGGCCTTCAATGCAAATAAATAAATAAATAAAAATATCCTGGCCTGAGACTTCAGATGCCTAAAGACCATAAATGAAATTTTTAAAAAATCCAAAATTCTGGTGATAAAGTATTTATTAGTCTCTGAGTCATAAAGTATTGCCGAAAATGCTTTCGTTAAAACTCACTTGATCATAAAAAGGCTGTCGAAAACCTTATGGAGGACTAAAGGCTTGGCGCCATATCCGGTTGGTTGCCATAGCAGCGGCGGGGGTCAAGTCTAAACAACAGTGAACAAACAGTCAAGTAAGTTAGACCGTAACTTGTGGAAGTAATGGCTGATTTTTTTTCTATTTCTGGTTTTCATCCTTTTAAAGCGACATGTCTCTCTCTCATTGTAACGTTTGCAATCTGGTACGAAGCACATACCCATGATCAATTATTATTATCGAAGAAACTACATAAACCAACCACTGTTGTTTAGACTTGAACATGGCGGGTTACCATGACAACCAACCGGATCTGACAGAAGACTTTTGTGGTCTATTAACAAACATTTGATGCTCTTATTTATGTAGTAATTAATGCACTTAATGAAATATGGTATTTTAAATTTGTTGATAATTTTTATCGTTAGGAGTAGCAAAGTATAGGGCAGTCAGTAGAATGCTCGCCTTGTAATCTGCAGGACCCGGTGCTGGGTACTGGTTATCCTGACGGAGGTCTTGTCTAGTTTTCCTTGATCACAGCAGGCAAATGCTGGGCTGGTACTTTGAACAAGTCTATGCTTCCCCTTTTGTTAATGTTATTAAGTATATCTAGTATAAAATTGCCGAAATTGTGCTGTATCTCCAGATTGCTAATAAACACAACATGCTTATACACTAAACAGCTGAACGCTGTTTTCTTCAGAAATAAGTTTGTAAAAATAAGCACAATAAAGATTCTGTACTTAGAATTCCCTACCCATTAAACAATTGTCAACTTTGATTATGGTTCAATACTTCTGATTGGACAATTTATGTTCATTACTGAACAAACACTTTAATGAGCTTCATCCTTTTTCGTTCACATCCAGTGGAAGCTCTCTCACTTGGAAGCTTCTTAAAACAGCCTAAGAACTGAACTACAGGGAGGCCAGAAAGTCCATTTACACCTAAACTAAATGCGTGTAACAGTGTAAGATGGTAAGATATTTAAGATTTAGAACCTCCCATTATGATCATTGATATGTCAACAGTGCTACTCACGTGAATTGTAACGTGATTGTCGCGTAACTGCCCGGGGAGGAGAATAAAGTTTGTGCGTTGACCAGTTCATTGTCTCGTCTTTCCATAGTCTAGTGGTTAGAGCGTTGGACTCATATCCGCGTGGTCACGGGTTCAATTTCCGGCTGGAGTCCCACTTTTTGGTGTCCAACCAGCGTCGTGAGGAAAATTGGGGAGTAACGTGAATGAAGACGTGACGACCACTAGGTTTGGTAAGTCCCTAATACGCCTGTTCGTGGCTATGTTGCGCGCTGCGTTGACCACACTGCTGTCACTCAGGTGGATGCAGTTCCACCAAGCGCGGATAGATGGCGTTGGGACAGGCTCAGGACCTATCGGTCTGTAACGCCGGTGTTCTCTCTTTTTTAACCAAGTCTTGACCCAAATGCCCAGACTCGGCGACCCGATGATACCCGTTCGGAATCCTTCACAAATACTGCTCGTGCAACTTTCTCCGTTTATGATTTCCTCCTGAACATTCCACTCAGATTATCTAATTTGGCGAGGCACGATTTACTCGCGTAGCAGTATGTATCAATACTCCAGTTGTGTAAGCATTGTTTCCGCCAGACCCTCCTGTGGGGGTATCACCCCCGAAATTCTCAAGAACTTTAAAATTTTTACAGTCAAAAATGGGAAGAATCCGTGTAAAACTCCACTTACACACTCCCATTTTTTACCTTACACCCCCAAATTGAAAATCCAGGCGGAATCCCTGTGTGTAAGTAAGCAAAAACCGGAGACAAGGCAGTAAAGAGAATGAAGACCGGAAAAGCTACAGGTCCTGATTGCATACCAGTAGAAGCGTGGAAGAATTTGGGACCAGAATATATAGATATTGTATGGGATCTGATGCAAAAATCTATGAACAAGAAAAAATGCCGACTCAGTGGAGAGAGTGTTATTGTACCAATTTTTAAGAAGGGAGAAATACAGGATTGTGGAAACTATAGAGGAATCAAGCTAATGTCACACACTATGAAGATTTGGGAGAAAATTATAGAAGGAAGATTACGAGAAGAAACTATGCCAGGATTTATGGCAGGAAAAAGTACAACGGATGCAACTTGACAAACTATGGAAAAATATCAGGAAAAGCAAAAAGGATTGCATATGGTTTTTATTGATTTGGAGAAGGCCTAGACAGAGTACTACGTCAGGAAGTATGGAGATGCTTGAGGAAGCAAGGAGTGCCAGAGAAATATGTACGAATAATTCAAGATATGTGTACAGGAGCTAAAACTCAGGAACGAAGTAGTGTGGGATTGACACGCCATATCCCTGTTATGGTTGCATTACCCTAGGGTTCATCCTTAAGTCCGTATCTCTTCGGCGTAGTCATAGACGTTATAACTCAGGATGTGAGACATGAAGCCCCCCCCCCCCCCTGGTGTATGATGTTTGCCGATGATATTGTACTATGCAATATAGGGGAGAACCTGAAAGGAAAGTAGAGAGTTGGAGGAAGTCTCTGGAAGATGCAGGCCTAAAGATTAGTAGAAAGAAAATTGAGTATCTTGAGTTTAACGAAGAAGGAAATGGAGAAGTGATGTTGCAAGAAGAACGATTGAATAAAGTGAATTTTTAAAAAATATTTGGGCTCAACTGTTACTGGGAATGGCGATTTGGACTCATGAAATAACACACAGAATGCGAGAGGAATGGCGAAATTGGAAGAGAGTAAGTGGCGTTCTCTGCGACCGCAGAATCACGGTAAACAATAAAGGGATGATTTACAAAATAGTGTTTAGAGCAGCAATGATGCATGAAGCAGAAACATGACCAATAAAGAAAGCACAAGAAAAGAGATTAGATGTTACAGAAATCAGAATGCTAGCCTAGATATGTGGGATAATAATAAGAGACAGAGTGAGAAATGTGAGAATAAACAAGGAGGTAGAGATATACAAGAAGATACAAGAAAGAAGACTACAGCACTATGGACATGTAATGAGAACAAATTACTGTAGTCTGAATAGTGATGGCAATGGAAGTGGAGGGCAAGAGAGGTAGAGGGAGGCCAAGGAGGAAATGGATGGATAGGGTTAAGAAGGATCTCGGGGAGAAAGGTTTGTCAGGGGAAGAAGTTCAGGACAGGGCTTTGTGGAGAAGACTCATCAGAAACGTCGACCCCACGTAGGTGGGAAAAGATGGAGAGATGGAGACGGTGGTCCATTTAGAACGAAATAACTCAATAAAACATGGCATTTTGAGCTAAACATTTTCCCTTTTTTCATTATTATATTGAAATCTCAATCTACAAAATCCATTTATATAAGAAGACCGTTAGAGCATCCCCTTCTCTCTCTCTCTCTCTCAAGATTAGAGTTTGCCGGCGATCAGAAAAAAACACAAAGCTTGAAATGTTATTTGTTAACACTAAGTGTGTTATGTTTTAACTTAGATTTTTACTATTTTGTCGTTTCACTAAATTATCAATATTATAGAAAATAATTCCTTACACTAAAACTTTCTTCACCGATAGCTCCTTGACCTATTCGAAATGAGGACATGGAGGACAATAAGGTAGTGCTGGAGAAATCAGACGCGACAAGGACAATCTACTGGAAATAGTAAAGAGAAAAAGAAGTTAGTTACGTAGAGATTGTATACAGGGTGTTTTAAAAGTAAAAGTTATAAATTGAAAAAGAGAATTTCTTAAACCAAAAAGGAAAAAAAAAAGTTTTTTGTTTTTTTTAAAGAAATTTCGAAATGTGTATTTCAGGAGCTAGAGCTATGAAAATGTATAATGGCGTCTTGATGTATGGCGTGGGATCTCAACAAATAATGGCGTAAAGACGTATCAGATTTGAGCAAAGTTTATGATTGAGGCCAGTGCTCGAAGTAGGATAGAAAAGGTAAGAGAACGCTTGGAGAAGTTTGCTCGAAAAGTAAAGGTACGCTTGCACCTAGTGGCGGAGATTGCCTATTGAAAGTAAAGGTAATGAGCTCCCATTAATAAAAAGGTAGGGGTACCGAAATCGAAAATGAAAAAGGTAAGGGCACTGCGTGCCCTCTCGTGCCCCCCACTTCGAGCACTGAATTAAGGTAGTGCAGCATAGAAAAGACTTCCCGCGTAAGTATTTATTCTCCATGTAATCGACAATTGACTTTATGCAGTGCAGCTTTCTTCAATCGTATACTTTGCACCAACAACTTTGATTAAAACTGACTAAGTCGTCGACACGCCTTACGTCATTAATTTTCGAGATGTATTACGTCATTTGTATAACGATGCTGTATCACATTTAAGAGCCTATAGTTCCAAAAATAGACATGTTTCAACATGACTCCTTCAATTTTTTAAACAACATGTATTGAACGGTGAAATTGAATATTTAGTTGAAGGAAAAAGGAGAAGGGGAAGAACATTTCTTGAAAGGCATCTTTGGTTCAGGTTGAAACAGTTACTGAATCTTAATTTTATTTATGGCCTTTAGACAACTATTGATCAGGCCGGGATACCAGTGGAAAGAGGATGTGAAAAGGAAGTAGGCCAGAGCCTTGTTTTCAAGGTACTATCCCGGCCGACATTAGCCTTTGTAACTGGGAAAAAATTCCCCCGAAGAAAAACTTTAGTCAGGATGGCTATACGCTGGCATCGAATCCAGAACCTCGCGAATGCGATAGCAACGCTAATCCAACTGAGATACTACCGCTCAGGGTTCTTTTCATATTGTGAAATTAAATCGTAATGGAGATACAAATGAAGTAGCCAAAAACCTGCCTACAAAGTTCAGTGCTTTATTTCACCTGAACGAAAAGTCAGAAATCCGATTCAAATTTTATGTAAATCATAGGATTTCAAGCTCAGTAGTTGATTTCAACTCTTCAAATAAATGTCAAACAAAAGGCTAGACTTGTATAGAGCGTCAGCAAAGTATCTTCCAATTATATTAATTAGATACAAAGAAAATTGAATTTAAACTTGATATGGCTGTTTTACGCCACCCTGTATGTAAAATACTATTAAATTATGTTGTTTTGTATGTGCTACGTCGCGTCGGTTCCCGGACAAAATCCGAAGTGCGTGACAGGACAAAATCACTCCCGAAAAAAAAAACGCTCATGAGAGAAAATCCAACCTGCAAAACAACGAGAGGACAAAACTGATTACCCCCCCCCCTAGAAAGTAGATACTTTTAAAATGAACGAAACGCTGAAAAATGGCTGTTTTAGTCAACGATCTTTCCTTTCGTATTCAAATTGAACTGTGTGTTATAAAATTTTCGAATTTTACTTTTTAAGATTCAGACAGTTAGGAAGATAATTGGATATACCCAACCGGTTATATGAAAACTGTTCTATGTTTTACAGTGTGATACAGCAGCTGCGTCGGTTGTTTGTCATCAGCATAACAAGCGAAGGAATGCTCCTTCAACACTGTGCAAAATTTTCCGAAGAAAGCTAGACAAGCTACGTGCCTGGAAATTTCGAGTAACTTGATTAATAAAAGCAAATATCATTAAGTATTTCAGGGATACTGGAAGTAGAAGAAAATAGAAGACAGATTTGAACACAGATCGTCCATCTAGAAGTCCAGTATCTTACCACCTAAATCACGCTGCTAAATCACAAGGAAACTGCAGATCAAACCAGTAAAGAATGTCAAAATTATGTTGTTCGAACCCTTTAAGACGGTGCGCGGTAAAAATGGCAGGGTAGTTTTTAGAGCGGAAAAAATGGCAGGTGGAAAATATGGCAGCCGGAAGAAATGGCAGGATAGCCTTTAGAGCGTAAAATGGAAGCCGTAAAACGTAACAGCAAATATAACAAATGGCAGCAATATGTAAACACGTAAGAACACATTCCTACAACTAGAACAAGAATAACTAAACTATTATATAATCTTGTACGATGCAGATCATACAGTCAAATTCCTTATAGCTACTTTATACAGTACACAATTTCCATGCAGCAACAGTACTGACATTGCATCTTGCGTGGAAAATCTTAAATTGTGAGCAACAGTGCGCAAGAAGTCTTCAAGAGATGTTTTCCCATCAATGTAATCCAGGCACAAATTCCTCAACCTGTTCTGCAAATCAACATACACTCGCTTTGTCTTCTCTTTCGGTACTTGCCCTCTTTCATACTGCAAGATGACTGTCTCCACTGCCGCGCAGTCCTGTTGCAGGCACTCCACTAACTTCCAAATTGTTGGATGGTTGTACCCAATAAGACTGGAAAACTTATTGTTCCAACCCTCGCATAAATTATTAGTACGTGGGTTGTCCCCACGGGTAGCCTGATGTACATTCCAATTTTGGGGAGGAAACCGTGGCGGAATGCGTCTTACTTTCAGAGTTTCTTCCCCTCCCACCCTCCTGTATGAGCCGGATACATACGTTGAATCAAAATAATGTACTAGCTCTTCTGCTTCTGGAGGAGCTATCTGCTTTAAACATTCCATGCCCTGCAATACATCCTCACATGGCAGGAACGCCAGTGAATCAATTTGGTTGCAGAACATAGAAAACTGTACATCTTCTTTATAAACTCCTGACAAACCCAATTCTTGAATTTTGTGATATGTACTTTGTCTTAGGTGGAAGAAGCATCCTTGTATAGAAATATTTATTACATCACATTTACCCTGCCATATTTTCCACCTGCCATTTTTTCCGCCTGCCATTTTTACCTAGATTCCTTTAAGACATCAACTAAATTACTTCCACGACTACCGAAATTTTGTTTGCCACATCTAGTAACAGCTCATAACTAAATAAACATGTTAGTTCAAGTTTTGTTAAGCATGTTAACTGAGCTTTTTGACAACTTGATTTTCATTAACGATATTTGTCTTGACATAAATTCAGAAATACTTGGAAATTCATTTCACAAATTTTGAAAACCAACGACGTTACAATCTTCATATAATAAAATTCAAAGCCATATTCAGGCTGGATTGGGGCCTCATCAGGAGGGAAGAGTTGGTCTTCTGCTCCCACTCTAACCAGACGTGTTGGGAGGGGAGAGCCGAAGCCACTGCAGCATACAGCACAACAGCTCCTCAATTGCACCGTTCCAGACCGTCTCGCTCAGAGAAAATCCTTTGGCGGAGCTGGGAATGAAACCCGGGACCCCATGATCAGCAGTTAGCGACAGTAACCACTAGACCAGCGGGGCGGTCACAATCTACCCTTACGGTGTTTGTAAATTACCCGTTGTAATTTATTACGTTTGGATACTGTAAGTACTTTTGACATGTACGCTCTTGGTACTACTGCTTAATTAATAATGCCTCTCTATATATAATTTTATATCTGTTTTAATATTTGCTTTGCACAGTAGATTGTTTCATTCCATATAGGTCTTTTTTTTTTCATTATAGGCTCTACTTCTGCAAGAAATTTATTTCTAGGGAAATAAAAAGTCCAGCCAGCAAGTTTTTTTCTTTTTTTTGCAAGAGGTTTTTGTCCTATACGTACATAGGGCGAGGGGTTGTCCGGGGAATTTTGTCCTAGATTCACTACGTCACACTCCACTATCTGATACTCTCAGTGCCTGTTTGACAGGCTGTGCAAAGTAAATCGAGACGTTTCTCAAACGTATTAAAGAAATGTTTATTTTTCCATTAGAGGATTTTGCCCAAAGAGAGGTTTGTTCCAGAAGGTATGATTCCTTTGACCTGACCCTATTACGTAAGACAACAGCAAAAATAGATATAGAATATTTTAAAAATTGGAGAAGGGACTGAAATATACCTGGAGGCTAATCAGCGACAGACCATGAAATATTCCAGCTGCCTACGGACAGAAATCCACTGAATAATGAGACAACGCTCCAGGCTCTAAAGACCCCAACAAGTGCAGATAGCATTGTCAACCAATGACGTCATGCATTCGGGTAACAACCCCTTCTGTTCGTGAAAGTCCCTCAGAAGAATATTATCAAGATAATTAAATTATATTTCAAGTCATGTGAAGATTTCAGGATCTATGAAACAATATTTTAATTCGGTTATTGAAAAGTAGATAGCTTACAATTGGTTTCCCTTACGGGATAATAAACACATGGATTCTGATTTTTACGATCAGACCAATTAAACGTCACGCTTACAGAAAACTGGTATAGTAAACTATTGCATACAAAATTCTCATATAATTTTCAGAGTTGAAGAGTTTCCAATGAGACTATTATTGAAAAATTAAGTCTATCTCATTCAGTGTACTTAGACCTGTATCTAAACGGAATGGACTCTAACAGAGTATTGCTTTTGGCTTGTAGTAACTATAAGTCAATGCATCAGTTAGTATAATGTTGTTTAGTAATCGGATCCTGGGAATGATCCCAGCGGCTGTCCATCTTTTGAGGTTTTCCCAGAGTTTTCTCTAACTGTTAGACATCCCAGGCAAATGCCGAGACAGTTCCTTCAAACTAGGTCCTGCCGACTACTTTCTAATATCCTCTCCACCATCCTGGCTTCAGCCTGAGGTGCCTGAAGACCACAAATCAATATTTGTCTCTGTTGTGCGATAATGAAGCAAGTTGCATTTCTGTTAACTTCAGTACTTTAAAATGGTCGTAAAACAGTCACATGCCTTCAATATCAAATTCCAGAGAGCGAACAAAGGCTTACTATAGATCGGCCATAATTGTGTCTCAGAACTTGACGAAATATCTTCTTTTTTTTTACATTCTTTTCTTTAGTTCACAATGGTTCATGGTGTCCTCAAATCTTGCAACGTTAATTTAACTCATTTCCCGAAGTCATACAATGATGACATTTTCCACAGCGACGTAAGTCGGGTGACAATACAATATTCCATTGTTACTTTTATATATTTGTGTATTTTAAAGCATATTTAAATATATATTTTTAATGTGGACTTCTTTATCCTAAAATAAATACTAGCCAGCAACGATAAGAGGTGTAACTGGTTGCAGAACACTTTAGGATTTGAGTCACAAAATATTACGTTGAGAAAAAGTATCCGAAAACTGAAATAACTAAAAAAAAA
>JAGDQP010012086.1:12502-29497 GCA_022664845.1 Lepisma saccharinum
CTTTTAGGTATTAACGCGCTTTTCGAAACTAATAGTTCAGGATTAATTTTATCAAAGAAGATGAGTACAAGCACACAAATAAAGGACCGACTGGAGGTTTCTCTTCAACAAAATTGAAAGTTCAGAAAAGTCACAAGAGGTCAAAGGTCACGCAGGTTAAGTGTATTTCAGACAATGACGACTATCAAAGCATTCGAATTTTGAAACAATTGAGTTTCTATAAGATTTAAAATTAGAAATAACGAGCGATTTACCAGAATCTAATACTTGACCCCGTGGCCCTCAGTAGGTCATCTGTGACCTTTTAGGGATTATACGCTCCTTGCAACAGCTTATGGAACAGCATTAATTCTATCAAAGAAGATAACCACGAATACACAAATCAAGAAGGTTTGTTTTCAGTACAACTATAAGGCCATAAAGTATGCTAAAGTTTTCATTTTTAGGGAGCTATTGACTACTATGAAAACATACAACGGTAGAAACATTGATATGAGGTTTAAAATAAGAATGACATTCCACTATGAGAAAGGAAATTGTGTCTTTATTTGGTTAGCTACGATGTTCGTAGGATTAACGCAATTTCCGGAGAAATTGTGAGCTTGTAATTGTTCATTATGTTCATATACTGATGTAGAAACTGTTTTCTTTAGCTTCGGTACATTTAATAATATTTCAGAGTAGTGTATCATGCACCTGAGGAGCTTCAGAAATGGCTGTTGTCAGTCAAGTACCGTTACTGCACTAATCTGCCAAGACAAACCACCACAAACAATATCGCCCATACATGTCCCTTCGTTGCCCCATGCCTTTAAGAGATTATTGCTATTGAACCATTTCGCAAAGAAACTGTCTTCGAATGAAGTTATTGATGACGTTGAAACCGCTCCTTCTTTCTTGTTTTTATCATTTATTTCTTTATTTTTAATGTGTGCACATCATTATTTCGTGGATGCTTTGTAATGGGAATTTGGAAGAGGCAAAGAAAGTTCACGGGAAACAAGTTGCTTCCCCATATGTAGAAATGGATGGGCGGTTATCGTTTGTTTACAGTACCTTCGTGACCTTAAGGCATAAACAACTTTTGATTACGTTTTGGGCACACGTAAAAAATCAGTCTATTTCATTTACAAGGGTGGTTTGATATCTTTCGAACAAATAACCAAGTTGAAGAGAGACAGTGAGGCCCTTGAGTCTTGACTTTGCATCTTGAATGCGTCAGTGATTATTGTGTTTAGAGGTGTTTTTTCTAAGAACAAGAACTGTTGAATTTCTTTCATTTTTGCTATACTCATATGTGCTTGTAAGTGTGCATCGTATTGCCTGAATGGATACTCTTTCAACAGTGTGCAGATTTACTAGAGTGGTACATTCTGAGTGGGAAGTCGGTCACACAAACACGGAGAAAGGCGTTCGTTCAGTGGGGTGTGAAAATAAGCAACACAGAAATTATTCATCTGTATGAACAGTTTCGAAATAACTGTTTCAATAAGGAACACCTTTCTCGGAGACAAAGACAAGCCTATAGACCAGCAACTGTCTCTACCGACGAAAATAAACGCAAAGTGGTTCGTTCTGTGCTTAGTTCACTCAGAAAATTTATACGACGTCAAAGTGTTGCACTCAAGAAGAAGTTTGTTGAATAGGATAGCGCGTGTGTTGGAGGTTGGGGAGTACGGAATGTAGATTGTACATACATTACAAGAAGCAGATTTCGGTGCCAGAATGTTATTTTATGACTGGTTTATAGACAAATTAAATGAAAACCCTATGTTACTCTTTCAAATTATAATGTGTGATGAAGCTAAGTTTTATTAAATGGAACCGTGTTTTCATCTCATGTACAGTTGCGGGGCCTCAGTCCATCATTGGAAAGAATAGAACGTTCTACTGACCAAAGGGGTATTATGGTATGGATGGGACTAACAGCAAATTGCGTACTTGGCCCGTTTTTCTTTAAAGGAAACGTTAATCAAATTACATATCAGAATATTTTGCGTAAATTTCTTTCCCTGAACTTGAAGGCTTAAATCTTGACCCGAACAATGAAATGTGGTTCTAACAGGATGGGGCTCCAGCACATCACACAAGCGTAACACTTGAAATTTTACGAGAGGGGTTTGGAAACCGTTTGTTAAGTATGGGGAGAGAAGTAGTGTGGCCAACTAGGAGTCCCGATCTAACTCCATGCGACTTTGTTATGTGGGGTTTTCTTAAGCAAGAGCCATTCAACAACAACTGTAGAGCTTCGACGATCGATAGAGCGTTGCGCTGAACAGATAAAACCGGATACACTTTTAAGAAAATAAAAAAGACACTAATACACAGAGCTACATTATGCTTAGCATATCAGGGAATCACGTGGAATAGATTAATAACAACCGATGACTTGAAGAGTCCAGCAAGAAGCCAAGATCTGCTGTACAAGTAAGGTAATATTTCGAATGTTTTTCTGTACTCATTAGATATGCAAATGAGTAAATAATAGTAAAAGTCTCTAATGAAGCTTAGAGAAAGCTGGAATTACCTAGGTAATGGCCTCCTTGGGGACACAACTTTCCATTATTCTAGTGCATGTCATTGATAGTTTAAACCTCTTACGAACTCACTGTCAATTCAGTGTTTCAAACGTAGCATAAAGTCATATTTCTCCTTATGAGTATGTCTCATGAGATCTTCTACCATTGAAATAATTTTGTGCAGAAAGCTGTTGAAAAGAATGATAATCCCTAAAAGATAACATATGACTACTAGCGTCAAGTTTTAGATTCTCGTAAGTCGCATGTCATTTTTTAAGTTTAAATCCTATAGAAACTCAATTAATTCTTTCCAAAGTGAAATACTTTGATATTAGTCATTGTTTGAAATACTACGCTTAAGCTCCGAGATCTTGGACCTCTTGTGACATTTTTGGCTTTTCAATGTTCCTGAAAAGAAACCTTCAGTCGGTCTTTTGTTTGTGTGTTTGCGGTCATCTTCTTTGATATAATTAATCCTCTGTCATTAGCTGTTGAAAAGGACGCTAATACCTAAGAGGTCACAGACGACCTACTGAAGGTCACGGGGTCAAGTTTTGGATTCTCGTAAGTTACATGCCATTTTTAATATTTATTCTTGAAAGAAGTCAAATTTATTGTTTCAAAAATCGAATGCTTTTATAGTCGTCATTCTCTTAAATATGACACTTAAGTTCCGTGACCTTTGACCTCTCTTGACATTTATCACCTTTCAATTTTACGAAAATGAAATTTTCGGTCGATCCTTTAATTGTACATTCGTTGTCGTCTTTATCGAAAGAATTAATCTTGTGTAGTAAGTGTTTGAAAGCAGCGCTAATCTCGCAAAAGTCTCAGGTGACCTTCTAGAGGTCAAAACGTCACAGTTGGCCACATTTCTCATTAGCACATTACTTAGCATCAGAAGCTATGCACATATACCAATTTTTGCTACCAGAGATATATTTATTCAAAAGAATGGCATATGAGACCACCATTTAACATTGAAATCCAATAAGCAGAAAATAACATTTTTACATTTGACCTTGTATCTCATCAGTCTGCTGTATCCGTCACGTCCTGTTGCTTTCAAACAAAATTCAAGACCTTCGTCTAAACTCCGTCTAAATTTGTATGTTTCTGTGTCCTGAAACAATAAAATTTACACACGAATTTTGGGACAGTATATATATATATATATATAGCAACTGCTGTTTGAAAGCAACAGGACGTGACGGATACAGCAGACTGATGAGATACAAGGTCAAATGTAAAAATGTGATTTTCTCCTTATTGGATTTCAATGTTAAATGGTGGTCTCATATGCCATTCTTTTGAATATATATACGTATAAAGCATACCCTTCGTTTACGCGTTACTATGATTATCAGTCTAGCTATATTAGTATAGGCAAATTAGGACCCGAGACGGAAAAAATTATTAGAAAGCTAATTTTTGTTTTAACGCATTCTTTGGATCCCCCTGAGCCTCCAGAGAAAAATCCCAAAAAATCCCAGCTGGGCAACAACCTGAAATGACGTCACAATATGGCGGCTACGCGACAACATTCATTTACACTTAAACAATAATATCTCACCACAGAACCCAGATATAAGCTTCGTTCTGGTGTCAAATTGAAGATAGAGCATGTTTCAAGTGATTTGAGTTATAACTGCCCCCATGCGTTGTCGACACTTTTAAATATGGCGGATAATATATTAAGAAATTAATTTTCTAAGTTTCACTATTTCAGTTTCATAGCGAGTTACTATGAAACTACCAGAGATACGAAGAAACACTTCGAAATAAACGTTATAGAGTAGAGTCTCACCTTTCCAGCGGTACCTATATTGCTTCTGTATCTTAAAAACTGAGGGAGCTAGGCCATTTTATGTAGCGCAAGCTGTTGAATTGTGAGAATTTAGGTGCACTGAACTAAATGACACGGGATAAGGCAAGTTAGACCAAAATGTGGCTCGAAACGAAAATAATTATTACGAAACTGATTCCTTCTGAAATACGTTCCTTAGGTCCCCCTGTACTTCCCCAAAAAATCCTGGATGTAAGAAGTACTGGGGGGCGCCATCTTGGATCTTTAAAGAATGTCATAAGTCAGCAATGGACAATCATATGGACGTGTTGTTGGTACCAAACGTTTGTTTCTTGAAAAGAACCCATTACTATAATTAAAAGTTTAAAATAGACAGTTGATATAATTTTATTAACATATTATTACATAAAAAATAACAACGTATACGTAAACAGGTAGTGTTCATATGACTGACAATATTGCGTCTTTCATTAAACTCGTCTTCGCTTTACATAATCTTCTCTGGTGGATGCGTTGGTACGTTTGGCTTCGACATGTACTTCGGTTTCGCAGTTGCCTTCGATATCGTCTTTATGTTCGGAATCCGGAATATTTCGATTGAAGCAGGACTCTCCCGCACATTCGCTGCACATAGTAGTGCATGTCAGCCCACTTCTCTTGCACTCAGAATTTTGGGAACAGTCCCCTTTGCACACACATCGTATGAGATGTAGCAGGTTTTTTGGCGCCGGGGGCAAAGTGGATGTGACAGGCTTGTAGTGTCCCGTTCGACGGTCCAACCCCAATCTTTAGCTGGAAACACATTACCCTTTCACGCCTGGACTTGGTGATATACTCGCAGACTATGCTGGTGGGCGGCAGCAGAAGTAGGAGGAAGGATCGCAAGATTCATGACGTAGTTTGGAGGTTTCTTACCAACTGTCTGAATATATTTCTTGTATCTGGATTTGTCAAGTCCCTCTGAACGTTTACCTCCGTACAAATGCACCATGAATTGCTCTGCTGCAACTGCAATACAATCCTGCGATGCCTTTGGGTTGTTGAATATTTCAGCAACTTTCTGCAGCTCACGGTCATTTTGTAGCTTGTTGAAGCCTGAAAGTGGACCTCTTTGGTACAAAGCTGAGGTGGTGTCACATCCTATAAAAACTTGTAGGAAAAGTAGGTATTTAGTCATGTTACTAAGACCTTCGTGTAATTCTCTGCTGTAGTAAACTTTTCTGTCGGCGGTGGAATTTCCCGAAACTAACATGTACACAGCACATTGGAGTTGCTTCAAGCCAGCAATGAGTACGAGTAGGTCTGAGTCCTCGTCAAATACAACAGCTGACCGTCCTGCTTCGCTTCTGTTTTCGCCGTTGAAACAACCAACACATCCGTGTCATTAGGGGCCTGAAGAACGGAGAACTTTGCTTTGTTGAATTCTGCGGTAAAGAGTTCCAAACAACTTTGTTTGTTCTCAACGTTCGACAGGAATTGCTCTTGTGTAATTGTCACGGCGTTGGATGGAGTTACATCAACCCTCACAGATGATTTCCCTACAGCTCGTCGCATATGCACAGCATGTTTCGTACTTGGTTCATATCCGTCGAATACTATGATGATATTTCCTCCGTAATTTCGCTTGACGTAATCCAAGTAGGCATTACAAACATCACCGTACGTTGCTGGACGGGGCCAATGTACTCTGTGCAAAAGATCCCCACCGTCGAGAACATAGCTTGAGTCTTCAGGCAATTTATTGCTAATTTTGCACAACTTGTCGATTACTTGAATAATCTTCGATTTTGTTCCCAGCGTCGTCGAACAAAGACTGAGGGTATGGTGCCAATTCATACTGTAGATAGTCTTCAAGGTCATCTGCACTTTTCACAACACACGCGATGCGGTGAAACAGTTGGTTAGGGTTCACAACTACAGGATTCTTACCAATTATTATAGTCTTTCCCATAGCGGCCAGTGTGAACACTTGCGTCCTCCTCTTCAAAGTAACAGTTGCAAATGATTTTCCCACAATTCCTCTGACAGCATTTTTGCCTATCTCCTCCGCAGAGTCACAATTAACTCTGTCATCGGCAACGATTCCTGAAGACTGAGAAATGAGGTCTTCGGATTTGTTGAAGGGCGAATGTTCATTCAGCCAAGCTACAAATTTCTTCAAATCACTGGTGTCTCTGGTCTGCCACGATCTTGATAAAGAAATGTGCTGCTCGGAGGATTCACCTGTCACTCCGGCGAAAGCTTCCACTGTTTCCGTCACCTGGAGACTTCCCGGCATGGTGCAAATCCAACGTGTTACGACGCTATTAGACATTTTTTCGGCCTTGTGTCAAGCCACCACTGACCTTCATAGACCGCATTAAGACCTGCTCAATGATCATGTCCGTCCAAACGCCGCACCAAAACTTATTGGATCGCCGAATTGTAAAATAACCCTTACTGGCGAAATGTTCAAATTCTTGATCCGACAAAGTAGTCCTCAGTTTAGACATATTCTGGAGTTATAGATGGACCGACTTTGCGTAATGAACATGGCCAGCTACATGGAGGTGGGCTACCATGCGTTGTACGGAGAAGAGATGAAGGTTCCAGTCGCCTGTTCTTTCCGCTCTCACGAAGTCATGCATTACAAAAACTTGCTTGAAATACTGCAACCATAATTTAGCTTGTGGCTTGTTTCTTCTAATGTCTTAATCGCGCTGGATTCAGCAGTTAGTACAGGTTCGACTTTGGATAGAAGAGATTCTTCGGAGGATGACAAGTTTAACACCTTGTTGTGCATTTCCCTAAGAGTCTGGACATCAGAACTGATCAAAACTCCTTCAACACAACATTCCAAATTCAAATGAGCAATAGATGCCTGGGACAGCGAATGAGTTCGTAATGCTCTTGCATAATCATGCCCATCAGCCATGTGGACAACAGCGTTTTTGGCAAATACCTCACTCTACATTTCTTCCATACCACTGCCACCCATAATTTTACCCACCGCACCCATGTAACTCATGAGCAGATGAAATCCACCTAATCTCACTATTACCTTTGAAAGCTCATCATTTTCGTCCGCCTGAGAGACTATATCCATGGCTTTAATGAAAAGCGGCTGATCGAACGTCACAACACACCTTCGTTGCAGCTTCCTGCATTCTTCAGCTGCGAAACGCAGACATGTGTTAATTGAGGTGGGATTTGCTGACTTCTCGTAAGATCTTTTCCCAGAGGCAATCTCCATGAAACAGCTCCATTCTGTATGAGGCTCTTCGGCTAACTTGGAACCCGCCATCCAAATCCATTGGTATGTGGTTCCGAATTCGGCATCCATCGGGCGCAATTTCATGGAGAGGACGTCTTCCATTACAACGAGTTTCAATCCATGTTTGTTAGGACGATCATGAATGACGATTGGGATGAAACCAAACTTTCCAACAACAGTTGCCGTTGGTTAAATCTTCGGTCGTGGAACACGAGAACTCGTCTGAACAGCTGAAGAAGGAGTCACACACTGCACTCCTCCCATCACCTGAAAAGTTCTATGACCGTCCACAGTTCGAGTATTGTGATCTGCATTGTCGAAGACAAATTACACAAATCCATTGTCCTGAACGTCACTTAAAGTGTTCATTGTCACGGAAGTTTCATACTTGCAGATCTCGCTGTAGGATACTGACCAGTCTAAATTATGTAGAAGGTTAATTAAATGTCTTGATCGGAAACGCCTATGGAGAAACACTCCAATTCCAACCTGTACAACTGACACAAAAGAACGTGGACGCACCGAAGAAATGATTGAGTGCACAACACTCAGCACTTTCTGTTTGCATGGTTGACCTTTTAGTGGTTTCATTAAACCAGAAAGCAAATGAGCGAGCATCTCACCTACTTGATTTTCTCCCCCTTTCAATATTTCTTCGTGCGTTGGATATACCGAACAATCATAAACTTGAGATCGTCTCTTCTTGTAGGATGGTGATATCTGCGTCTAGAATTATCTTCTTTTCTTCTACAGGGTCTTTTTTTCGACTGGCTTACCAATTGCGCGTTAAACTCTTCGATGTAACGGGTCTAAAAGAAACAACAGTCCCGAAACTTTGCATGCTGGGTGACATCAGAACGGTATTACTGTACTGTGCTGATAAAAGCTCCCGCAGACACTTTTCACTGTACAACTTGTCACTATCGGTACTAAACTTTAAGAGCATCTCCATTAGGTCAGACAGCAGGTACTGGCAGTCATCGTTGTCTTCCAGGAAGCTGCATAATTTGTTGAAAGCCTCTAACTTTGACTCGTCAACAGGTCTTCCGACCACATTTTCAGAAGACTCGCCTGACATACTTGAACCAACGATTGAAAATCGTCCATCACAGTTTTTATGATATTGCGCATCAGCCGCAATCAGGTCACATTCGCTATTAATGCGATTTAGAACTGTTTCCACCCACTTGTCGCACCTCTTTACGCACATACTACGAATACTTGAAATTTTGGGGACACATTCCACTTGGCATATTTTTGGGTAGCGATCTGGGTGCTTCTTGTAAGGTTCCTTATCAACCGTTTTCCCGCAGTAGAGACAGCACGTTTTAAAGTCGAAGGGCTGTTGGTTACTTCTGAGGAGGTGTTTTGGTGCATTTGCCCCTCCAAGTAGAGACACTGGCACGTAATTCCCATGTCTGGTATAATGTTTTCTACATTGTACATGTACTCGAACATGACTAACACCCTCAACTTTTTTCCAAATACCATCTTTTCTCTTCATACTGAGATTCCTCACAGTCTCTAAACCTCTTCTCACATTGACACTGTTACTGTCCACCATTCCGCCTTCACTGCAGAAATCCACTTTTCCTCCATCTTCTATCGAGGTTTCCAACAACAACCTACCATCACAAACCCCTGTAAAGAAAAGACTAAGATAATAATCGAAATAATTATATTGGTGTAACTAAACTACAAATTTTAAAAAATAGCACTAGGACGGCAAGTTTGCAATTTGAGACTGTTTATAACTGCAACAAAGGTGGTGCGAGGACAAAGCTGACCGGCAACAAAGATCTGCATATTGCATTTCAACATTTGTACATTTATTTATTTTCTTTTTTCGCAATCCTATTTTTCGTTGTAAAATTATTTCCGTGTCACTTAGAAGTAAAGTACCCGAAGTGAGGACTAGAGTTGCTCATCAAGTGATACCTTAAATTGAAACTAGTGACGAGTATAGTACACCTGTGAAATCCTAGCTGCAGAGCTCCAGCAATAAAAAGGTTATGGCGGGTCAAAGTTCAAATAGAAAGCGAATTTAGCTGCTTGTGATGTCCATGTTTTGCTGATTATCCCGATGGTAAGACGTCGTAAGTTGCTCCCAATTGCTTTTGCTGGATTCATGGAGTCTAAATAAGGATGATAGCGTATCAAATGAATTATGCCCTAATCATATAATACCATATAACACTGTTCAAACGTTTAATTCCTGGTGGTTGCACTGGTTTCATCCAACCACTTGATGTTTACTTCTTCCGTCCATATAAATCATTTATCAGGTTCATTACTGACACAGTTATCGCTTCCTCGGAAATTAATCTCTGGCATCGGAATAACATTTTACGAATGCAGTCC
The DNA here is from genome assembly GCA_022664845.1 of Lepisma saccharinum. Classification (NCBI taxonomy): domain Eukaryota; kingdom Metazoa; phylum Arthropoda; class Insecta; order Zygentoma; family Lepismatidae; genus Lepisma; species Lepisma saccharinum. The sequence continues at coordinate 22,443 of JAGDQP010012086.1, forward strand.
TTCACTCTCTTCCAATTCAGCGCCTCACGATTTCGCAACATGATCAGGTTTGCGTTTTACAAAGCGTCTACTTGGATCAGGAGCCCGAGCCCTGGATTTCTCCATTGGATTATTGTTTTGGTTCTAATATACGTGACGAGTGTTACAAGCCCTCATGTGAGAACATCTCTTTTGTCAAGTGTGCTCATTATGAGCAAAGTATCTGCTTATCACACGACTTCATTGACGACTTACATATTGACTGTATCAATGTGTAGAACTTTGTACGTGCCTCTTTCCTTCACATGAATCGCATTTTAATTCAAAACCATGTCCTTCTGACTTTTGTTCTGCCTTTCGTTGTGACTTGTTTCAATACAATTCGCTTTCTCTTTGAACTTTGACCCGCCATAACCTTTTCATTTCTGGAGCTTTGCAGCTAGGATTTCACAGGTGTACTATACTCGTCACTAGCTTCAAATTAAGGTATCCCTTGATGAGCAACTCGAGTCCTCACTTCGGGTACTTTACTTGTTAGTTCAGTGAACCTAAATCCTCACAATTCAACACCTTGCGCTACATAAAATGGCATAGCTCCCTCAGTTTTTAAGATACAGAAGCAATATAGGTACCGTTGGAAAGGTGAGACTCTACTCTATAACGTTTATTTCGAAGTGTTTTTTCGTATCTCTGGTAGTTTCATAGTAATTCGCTATGAAACAGAAATAGTGAAACTTAAAAGTTAATTTCTTAATATATTATCCGCCATATTTAAAAGTGTCAACAACGCATGGGGGCAGTTATAACTCAGATCACTTGAAACATGCTCTATCTTCAATTTGACACCAGAACGAAGCTTATATCTGGGTTCTGTGATGAGATATTACCGCTGAAGTTTAAATGGATGTTGTCCCGTGACCGCCATATTGATGACGTCATTTTAGGTGGTTGCCCAGCTGTGATTTTTTGGGATTTTTCTCAGGAGGCTCAGGGGTCCAAAGAATGCGTTAAAACAAAAATTAGCTTTCTAATAATTTCTTCCGTCTCGGGCCATTTTAAGCCCTAATTTGCCTATACTATATACAGAGAGGCTTTGGAAGAAGCACAGTTGCTTTGCAGCTGGCACAAATTTATTCACAAAAAAACATTCAGCACCGTATTCGTAGTTACGTTTTAAGAATAGTTCTCTATTCTACCTTCAGAAATTGGAATAACATATACGTAAGAAACTATAAAGTTGCAGAGGTATATTTTTTTCAATATTTGAAAACGGGGCTTTGTTTTAGTCTTAAAATGTGTTTCCCAGAGCAAAAGTTCAAAGTTCTATGGTACGAATATGTACGTGTTTTTTAAACTACTTTCTTTCTCATTCTCTGCATGTGTTTGAAATGAGTACCTCGCAATAAGACTATTCCAGGATTATTGCATTTTAATTCCTAATGTTCCAGGAATATTTCTGGGTAATTATTAATATGTCTGGACTATTCCCATGATTAGAATTCTTTGGATCATGACGGGAAAAATACAGGGAATATTCTTAATAAATCGCGAAAGGATAAAAATAACCATGAACATTAGAGAAAGGTGCACGTTGCACTGCAAAATCTTGTATTTAAACTAGTGTTTTAAAGGCCGGGAAAAAAAAACGGAAATTCTTGAAAAAAAAACAGGAAAAAATTGTTTGTTTTTTTCACGAAGCAAAAAATCCGTGGTTTTATTGACGAAATTGTATTGTTATTACCTTTTCATCACGAATATTCACTACTTAACAGATATTTTGTGTTTTTCACCAACTTCAGTTAATAATTTAGCGAATCTAATGTATTTGAAGGCTCTTACAACTACTTAACTACTTCTCAAATTCGTAACAAAAATTTGTCGGAGTCACCTACTATACTTTTGCCCCTCTGCTCTGGATTCTGGTCATAGGAGCTACTGTAAATATTGTTGAGTATAAAACGAAGATCCGTTGACATTTCATTACACAATAATGGTAAAGTGATAGTAATTTCTTTTACAGTAGAAAAGTGATAGGAATTTATTTTATTTTTTGGAATACAAAGGCAATGAATGGAATGACAGAATACAACAAATAAACTGTAGTTTCATACGCAAAATATATTCGTTAATCATAATACTCTAAATTGAATTGACATATTTCGAACAATTATCGATTATATAGTAAGCAATAGAGCAATGTAGGGCATATATATTCATACTTATTCATAATAATGCATTTTAATTTTCAAGAGCATGTATATTCACAGTAGCATAAGTTGCCTAACAATGACTCGTGTTTGTATAAAACCCAGATCTTCAAAATCCATTGAATGTGACATTCTGATATGTTTTCTTTATACAAAATAGCTCCTAAAATATTCAGAAAGCATTGTATTTAAATATGAAATAATTCCTTGGACTATAAAGTAATAATTTACAAAATAAGTTATTAGTAGATTTCACATACTACCTGTTTCACCCTGAAACTGTTCAGAGTTCGAAAGGGTTTATCATATTTATAAGGCATTATTTACTTTCATAAATCACTTCTATTTTTGGCTTTTGGTAAAATATATATTTTAAAACTTTACTGTTCGCAAAGTTGTTAAGATGGAGCAAAAACATAAGTTTTCCGCTGCATTAGATTATCCCATCTTAATGCAATAGCCCTATATGGCACTGGTTGCAAGCTGGAATCGATTCATTATACATTTATGGAACACAGTTTTTTTTCCTGGGAGCTCCAATACAGATTTTATTATTCTAAACATATATTTGTACCAAAAACAAACATTTTAACTATTTATTAATGCTCAAATAATGTTAACTACATCGAAATTTCAAAAAAACGTTTTTTTCCAAAATAGCACGAAAAATTGAAAAAAAAAACGTTATTTTTCCGGCGATCAATTTTTCCGTTTTTTTAAAATACTAATTTAAACGTTATCAGGATAAAAAGTATAGTAGTAGCAGTAAGTTAATGTAATTGGAAAGGTAATAATTCTGAAATTTTTCCTAGGCGGATATTGACATATAAAATATATACTCCATGTATTGAAATTATGCTCGCATGAATAATGCTGGCATATCGTGGTAATATATCTCCCTTTCTACTGTGTAGAGCCTATATTCATTGCGTACTCTCTGGAATCACTTATTCAGTTATTTGACTTTTATTTAATGGCTAAACATGTACTGTAGGCTTTAAAGCTCCTCGCATATCTAAGATAAAATATTCTTAGTCTGTAGATAGAATATAGTCACGAAAAAAGGTATTTCGGGAACATAACATTTACTAGTTTATTCTTGATCTACCTTATATTTATGGACCAGGCATTCAGCTGTGCCTAAGCCTTGATATGTCTAAGGCACTGCAAGTGACAGGTTCATGATATGGGTGCCTATCTATGAGCTAAATGAAAAAAAATAAAAAAATAGATGCTTGTTCCCGTAATACTTTTCCGTGGCTATATCATATATTTGAACATTGAATTTAGGAGTCAGAACCTATATTGAAATATTCGCTGTTTCGAAAATCCCGTTCTGTGGTTATAATATTAGGACGCGAAAACATTATACACGATGCTGGGTCAACACCGAAATTTTTGACCTTCCACCGAGAATCGAACCCATGACCGCTCGCACTGAAGTCGAGTGCGCTACCGACTAGGCTACGCAGGAGCTCTCTCTCTCTCTCTCTTTCTCTCTCTCTCTCTCTCTCTCTCTCTCTCTCTATATATATATATATATATATATATATATAATCATATTCAGCCGTTTTCTATCCACAGCTGGATGAAGGACTCCCCCTTTTCTTTCCACATATCTCGGTCTGATGCTATCCTCATCCAAGTAGCTCCTGAAAGACGCTTGATTTCATCTACCCATCTTACATTTGGACGTCGTCTCGGTCGTTTCTTTTCTCTAGGAATCCATTGTAGTACATTTGTCATCCACCTTCCATCTGTTCGTCTAGCTATATGACCGGCCCATCTCAACTTCATCTTCTTCGCGGTCTCGATTACATCCTCTTCCTTTGTTTGTGCACGAATTCATTCATTTGTCTTCCTGTCCCTCCTGGTTATTCCTAGCATGCATCTCACCATTACTCTTTGTGTGACTCTCAATCTTTGAGTCGTTTGCGCATTCAATGTCCAAGTTTCGCAGCCGTACACTATTACAGGTAAGACACATTGATTATAAACTTTACGCTTATATATATATAACACACGCGACATTTTTATTCCTCGTTTTCAACCTCCTTTGGCAGTTTTAGATGAAATATTTACGGAATTACTTTGTAAATTGATGTCATTTTTTTCTGTTAATTTCAACTACGTAATGTTTTAATCAGAGTCGTAATAGGATGGTATATAATCATATTCAAAAAAAGGGGGAAACACAAATAAGCGAAATGAGTGCGTAAGCAAACAAGCAATAAGAATAATCTGATGTGTTGGATCGATGGATAACAACGGATTGCTTGCGTAATTATTAGCTTATTAGCTAGGTGTACTTTCTACACTGAGAATCATAGGTTCGCTTTCCAGCTACGCCAGCGTTTCTCAACCGTTTTCATCCTTCGACCTATGAAAACGTGACATTTCAAAATATGATCGTCGATCTTTTGTACTTGATAATAAATATCCTAATTACATTATCAGAACTATTCAACAATTTACATTATTTTAGTAGCCCTTAATTATAAAAACAATAAGCAAAATAAAGTTCTGCCTTAGAAATTCATTAGTTTTAATCTACAAACCCTAGTTAAATTTATTTTTTTCACCTACTCTTGAGACAATCTTAAACACAACCCACGACCCCTCTGAGGGTCGCGACATCCACTTTGAGAAACCCTGACCTACGCCAATATAATTTTATTTCAAAATTTTATTCATTTGATCATTTGATTAGATGCATTTTGGGGGAAATTATATACACAAACCTCATTTATAAAACCTCTCTAACTTACCTTAGAAACTAGGAGGAATGCAACTGTTTATATCATAACTCGTATATTGGAACCATTAAATGTGACCTGATAAAAGTTTACTTGAAGAAATGCAATTCTAAAATAGTATAATATCCAAAACCATCAAGAAAACAGTAATATTCCTGAGGTGAGAACAATGTGGATTTAGATCGAGCGAGAACAAGAAAGTTTCGTTAATTTCTCCTGTCCACCTACTATGTTCTGTCTGTTAGCTACCTTAAAATATTGGACCTGTTAGTTTTAATTCCTCCACCTGTAATGGAGGCTAGCGCCAAAACGAAAACAGATACAGATAAACTGACTTTAAATTTGTATTCAGTTAGCTCGATTTATTAAGCCGTTTCTAATTTAGTGTTTAAAATTGGCAGACCTTTTTCATTTGTTTAGCCTTCTGCATTTTAAGAATTCATTCACGTGATTAAATTACAGTAAAGCACGTAGAGAGTCACTTGCCTTAAGTTTGACGTCAGCGAAAAGTCTTCGACTAATCTGCTCCTTTCTAAACATTTTGGTATGACTATTCGAACTATTGATATAATTATTAGACTAAACCTTGAAGTGGTTAACCCTTACTAAAGAATGGTTAACCCTTACTAAATAAATGGTAATCGTTGTCAGATTTCCTTGCATTGGACAGGAATCAAATTAATACGTCCATGGAATACGAACATATATGACGGAGCTTTGTGAAAAAAGAATAGCAAGCTTTGGGACTCGAACTAGTGTCGCCAACTTTATGGACGAAAAGAGGGGGAAAGGAACGTGACCCAGCGTGCACGGCCACGAAGACATCAGATAGACAGGCTTCAAGCTTAATTTTTACTGAAATAAATGCAAAGTAATAGTTATATAAAACAGATTTTTGTTTCAAAAGCAGTGTTTCGTGCATTTGTGATCTATTCTTCTAATGAGTACTATTTTATTAAATTCTATACACATGAAAACCACTAAAAGTTTCAAGAACAATATTTAACGTCCCAAGTGCGATTATGTGAAACTTCATCACTAATGCTTACGGACGTAGCAACATCGCTGAATTATAATTTATTTTATGGCCAATAATAACAAACGAATAGTTCTATTTACTTTCACTACATCACGACTAGATTAACAAAGATTATTTTCTTCACAAAGATAAGTACTCTAAAACTGCACTAACACAGTCACTGTATTAAAACCCGCGCAGTGGTCACTTATGTTGCGAGGTTGCCACATACCTGAATTTTTGGACTTCAACCTTTTAAGAGCTGTTAAAGAGTACGATCAGGTTATAATTGGCTTAATGAACCAAATATTGTTGAAAGCAATTTAGTACTAGATTTTCGTTTACTTCAATAAGAATAAGAAAGCTTTGATTGTCAGGGCTCCAGGAAAGTCCCACCCTGAGAAGTGACAGCTATCGAACTTCTACTAGCGATCTCCACATGTATGCATGCTACTAAAGCATGTGTCGCTGTTGTGAACGCTACAGTTTCTATCTCGCGAAGACATTTAGCGCTAATCGGAATATATATATAAGAGAAGAAAGAAGATGAATCAAGAACACAGGAAAGCACGAGAAATCTTGCTTGAGGACCTGCACAGTGACACAATGAGATAAGACACGTATGTCCATGTTTCATCAGTAGATTCTGTTGCTTTTTCAGAATGTGAATAGACTGGTTGGTATGCGTATGGGAGGAAATGATCAGTGGCATATTTACATCGGGTTAAGGCTTATCCGTGTGGTTTGCGATTGGTGATTTAATCTTATACCTTTAAAGTTCATGAATTGCGGGAAATATAGTATTGCTTCCAGCAATTTTTGTTCATTTTTAGTTTTATCTGTCTGCAAGCAATTTAACATTGATTTCTCATACGAAAAATATCACTTTCGTAGTTTTTGCTCCAAACAGCGACGAAATAATTGTCGAACATTTATGCACTGAGCCTTATTGAAGTTTTTCGTACTTCTTTCACGTGCTTGCAAAATTTGAACGAAAAACGTTGAGTCCTTCTATATTCCAATCTATCTCGATCTATTTATATCCCAATATCTATCTATCTATCTATCTATCTATCTATCTATCTATCTATCTAT
>JAGDQP010012086.1:29507-51196 GCA_022664845.1 Lepisma saccharinum
CTATCTATCTATCTATCTATCTATCTATCTATCTATCTATCTATCTACGTATATTAGCATTGTATAAAAGCATTCTATTTAGGATATTTATGGGCATCTAACTTTCTCCGCATGAAATATGATAGTTGTGGTTTTAATTTGTAAATTGGGTGTCACGTGAAAATGAAACCTATGAAGGAAAGTTTTACTTGGAAAATAGAGATATAAAATTTAGCTCGCATGAGAGACCAGGTAGTCAGGAACTTGGCAGTGTGTGCCTCGGAAATTAAAGTTATTTTTTTTAAATGTTTAAATAAAAACGTGCTTAGATTTTGCTTTAATCTTAAACTCAGCAGCCTTTCGTACGTTTTAATTACCTTTGACTTGATTATGTGTAATGTTTACTTTTCATTTCAAAGCATAACCATTGATTTGTAGTATTTGATACTAAATATTATAATTAAAATATAAAAAAAATGAACGACTTATTACATTGTGAAATGTATTAGTTTCAGCCTACAAAATACTAGTTCAGTTTATTTTTTCTTGTCCCTTCGCGACCCCCGTTGGAAACCCTGGTTTAGACTTTAACATGGCGGGTTACCATGGCAACCTGCCGAATCTGACGCAAGACTTTAGCTCTCCATAACGCGTAACTGGTCATGCTTTCTTAATTTGTACTTCATACTACTCTCACAGTATTTAAAACTTAAAACATAAGAACAATTGTGTACAGAAGAAACAAATTATCCTTTTGTTTTTACTTTGAGTTATTTAAAAATCACAAACAGTTAGTTCATCCATATCAAGAGACGAAACAATTCTGAGAGATAGTCCAAGTGGGATGCGGTTCAAGTTTTATTTCTTGTCTGAGCCATTATCCAATGGATCAGGGGGAGGGGAATCAGAGCACTGCTTTCGTAAGATTCGTTTGAAACAAACAAGGAATCCGCCAGGATTTTTAGTCTAGAGAGTGTAAAATCAAAATTGTGAGGGCGGAAGTAGAGTTTTGCACGGTTTCTGTCAGCTTTTAGTCGCAAACATGTTAAATTGGCCTTGTATGGGCGGTGGGCAAGCAGGGCACACCGGGGAGATGGAGAAGTCGGTTGGGCTAGCAAGGTGAGAAACCACGTTTGCTGGGTTCCGTGCCTCGCGAAGAGAAACGACTTCCCAGAGATGTTTTCCCTCAAGGAGTGGATCAGGGTATGCGTACAACAGGTTCCGAGCCTCAGTGGTGAATCGGTCACCAACGGCCCGCAGATTGGGAAACGCTCAATTGAAAATGAGTCACTAGTTCCAGACCTTTGACAAGATACGGTTACTCGCGGCTCACAGGTTGTGAAAAGGTAGTTTGGGCTACCGGTTCCAGACCTCCGAACAGATATGGTCGCCAGCGGCCCAAAAATTTTGGAAGGGCAGTATGAGCTACTGGTTCCAGACCTCGAAGAGGTATGATCACCCGCGTCCCACAGATTGCGGAAAGTTCAGGTGTGAAGGTTCCGGGCCTCGATGCGAGAAACGGTCGCCTACGGGTAATGTTCAGGAAAGAGGGGGAACAAGGGTGCAATGCCCACTCAGCAATCCATCCAACGCTCCATGCTCCACTCCTCTTACGAGAAGCAGTCGCTTGCAGTATTTTACGAAGTAGAATAGACAATGCGCAATAAAAATCACGTGGTTCATAAGAATACTTGTTTTATTGTCGCCAGGCAAAAACACTACTTTACGATCTAACGACCAGGTATCTCTCACTCAGTATATGCAGAAGCCTACATTAAACTTTGATAGCCGTTGAATTTATACATGAATTAATTATAAAATCAAATATTGGTTATTAATGAATAAATCTCAACATTATTCTTTCTAGGTTTACAGTTTATCAATAATAAATCTTTCTTTATAAAATACGAGAAAAGTAATAAAAAGATTTTCTGAATGAGCATACACGCGGGCTATTTATTAAACGTGCGGAACATGCAGCATATGCACCATTTGCACCGGGCCACTCATTCGGCATTGCAACATATGAAACCCGATCGTGGCTCCGACCTCTTGGTATAGTACATACGGAGCATATAAAAACACTAGAGAACGATTACAATCACTTATTATATATTCTCATCCACACTTGATCACATTGGCTACACGCACACGGAAAAGTAAAATATATACAACGGTGGTGAAGTCAGTCTCTTCACCCGGTCCCATCTGGTGTCTTCGTAACGTTATCAACAAGAACTTTTTACAATACGCAGTGCATCATGAATCAGTGGACCACTCACTCACTTGGAGAACACATTCACAATAAAAGGTGCACACACGTATTTACATATTTACAACTGAATATTAGCTCTCATGGGCTATCTCGGTAGGAGCTCAAGTGAAATCTAGGAGTCGGCCTATAAGTATTCAGCAGTCATTCCCTCTACTTAACTTGTCAACCGTATCAGGTGGAAGAAACAGATGGATGTTCTCCATCCACTATTTCTTAGTTTCAAGGGAAGGAGTTCAAATTTCACAATTCTCTTGCGTTTGATGACCCAGGTGTTTACACGTTGCGGGGTCAATAAGGCTAACCACTTTCTGGCTGGGTTTGTCGTAGCATAAGTACAGACCGGTGTATAGAAAAATCATCTTCCTGATCACTCCTAAGACAGCGTCATTCTTGGGATGTGTGCATAGGATCACGAGGTCTCCCACACCAACTTTTCCTCCGTGTTTTCGGTCTTCAGATTCCATTCGCTCCCCCTTCTGCTTACGAAGCAGTCGTGTTTGAGTGATCATAATCAGTTTGTCGTCCCAGGTATCTGACGTATCCGGCGGTTGGAACCCTAGTTTTTCCAGCACAGGAGTAGGGTGCTTTTCATTTAAATGGATTTGCACGGGTGCGTAGCTAAGTCCGTCCGCGAAAGTACAGTTCAAAAATTTTCGTTCACCAAGCTTGATTGTTTTCATAAATCATCCGCCGCATCCGGTTAATTTCTCGGTTAATGCGCCACACCGGCTTCGCTTGTGGATGATAAGGAGTGACCTAGTATAACTTCACGACCCATTTCCCAACTGCCTTGCGGAGCTTTTCAACACGGAAACTGGATCAGTTGTCGCAGAGCAATGCTCCGTGTGCTCCGAGGTGGATAAAGTATAACTGTGCACATCTGAAGACAGTTCGTGCGGTGGCGTTTCGTACTTTATAAGCTACAATGTACCCACTGAACACGTCGAGCTTGGTACAAGGATAGGTACAGTTATCGCTGGATGTTAGAAACTTCCCAACGAAATTCATAATACAATGTTCCTGAATTTGGTTGCTTCAACTGACTCAAGACGACGGGCTGGTGGATAGGTATCTGGTTTGCTAAGGTGACAGATCACACACTCTTTCACCTAGCGGCGCTCATCATCGTACACGGACCCCCAGTAGAAGTTTCCCATCACAAGACTGTAGGTCTTACCGCCCCAAAGTGGCCTCTTTCGTAATGATGGTTACGTAGAATAGTTCTTATCAGGCTAGATGGATTGTCTATCCTCCATTTGTCGTGATGATTAAAGTCACGCTTTAAAACAAAATCGTTATCCATTTTGTAAAGCTTCTTAATGTTCTTTGACTTCTCGGTGGGATCCGCTAGCGCCCTGATAAGATTCGTCATTCCTTTTTCTTCTCGCTGGTATTGGACAAAATCATCTCGGGTGAGGTTGGCTAAGTCCCCAGGTACCATGCTGAAGTGATTGATTCTGACATTTTGTGGAGTTGCATGAGTTGGAATCGTCGACAAGGCGTCGGTCGTACTTTATTTGGAAATTTAGGTCCTGAAGCTCAAGACACCACCGATAGAGCCGGTTGCTCCACACTTTAATTCTTTGGTAATGTACCAAGGCCTCATGATCTGCCTACGCGGTGCTTGTGGCCAAGCAACAAATTCCTCCATTTGCGCACGCCTAATACGATGGATAACATTTCGATTTCGGTGATTGTGTATCGGATTTCACACGGCTTGTGAACCTTGCCTGTGAATCCGATCATCACTTCGCTGTCATGTAGCTCCATGAGTATTGCGTAAGTAAGTATTGCGTAAGCTGCTACGGTGGAAGTGTCTACTCTGACAGTAAAGTCCTTGTGCAGATCAGGGTGTAGGAAGAGCATATTTCTTGCAAATCTCGCGTTTGATGTTGGAGAAACATTCGTGTTCATAGGTTCATTTCCACTTGGTACCTTTCTGAAGTAAGAGGTACAACGGTGCTATTTTGCCGGCGTAGTTATATAAAATCTGGAGCAATAGTTGAAAATTTCCAGAATTCTTTGCAGCCCTTTGGTGTTGCGGCGCGGTGTTCGATTCAATTGTGCGCACATAATCTGGGTTTTCACTTACACCATCCGGCGTGACCGTGAATAGCAAGAAGGTGACTAGTGATATGAAGAAAACACACTTTCGAAAGTTCAGCGTCATTTCAAGGACTTCGAACTTTGCCAACACTTGGTCCATAAGTCGAATGTGTTCGTCGAGGTCTCGGCCAGGGATGAGTATATCTTCGAAGTAGATGATAAGCTTATGAGCTAGGTCAACACCCAGAACACTTTGAAGCGCTGTCATTAGACATGTTGCTCCGTTGCGATACCCATATATAACTCTGATAAATCTGTACATACTGCCTTCAGATGAGAACGACAGAAGATCTATGCACTGCTTCGATACTTCTAGTTGGAGATATAACTTGACTATGTCCTAGGGGGAACTGTACTTCATGTCGCTCAAGCGATCAAACAGGTCGTCTAGACGTTCCACCTTAAGATATACTAACGCCGTGTGACGATTTAATTTCGTAAGGCCCAGCCATATCCTTATCTCGTCGGTTCCTTTCTTATTCACCACGACTAAGGGGTGGTGATGTTTACTCATATATGGTTCGATAATCGCTAAGTCTAGTCAGGCTTTGATGTTTTGCTGGACTTGGTCTCGGTAACAGAGCGGAATGGGTGCTGTTTCTTAACTATCGGTTCTTTAGTGTCGACTTGAATAGTATATTGGAAGGCATTACATTTTCCTGGGAGAGTCGAGAACACGTTCTTTCTTCGCTTCAATACATCCAAAAGTTTACCTCTGGTGTCTTCGTCGACGTCCAGTTCGGCAGCTAGACCTTCAACACTGTATATTCCATTATTTCGACCGTCTGACGAAGTAGCAACTTTCGGTCTCACGGTGCACGTGCAACACATTTGTTTATCCTCAGTATTGGCGTAATCCTTGCATGCGTAGGAACCTTTTGAGGGAGGTGGATTTTCTGAGCTTGGCACAGCTATATGAATCCAGCTAAATGTAATTCTCCAGCTTCTAATGGTCTGGCTGACCTTCTCATGCACACAGATACATCAACCATCAAGTTCGCACCCCATGCGTGCATCCCCTAACTGGCATTCAAATCCATATAATGAACATCCCTCGGAGACGTTGACTTCATGAACCGCAGGTATTTCTTCGTCAAGTTCTGGTAACATTGGCACATCGATATGGTGGCCACAGATTTAAATGCTAAGAACACCATTCTTGAAGTCCAGGTCGATGCTGGTAGCAAACATCTAGTCCCTTCCCAACAGCACGTCAATACTGAACCCGCTGACAACAAGAAAAGAGTGATCGACCTCGGTGCCTTCCACTTAGGCCGGCAACGTGACTTACCCCACAACCTTTATCTTTCGCTTACCGGAGTAGTCCACTAATATCACGTCTCTTGCTCGTCTTGGTTGGGGACGGAACACTACTATAAATTGTACTCCAGAACCTTCTAGAGCACAAGGACGCTGTTGCGCCGCTATCGATAAGTGATCTAGTTCCGTGTTCCAGAACTATGACTGGATTAATGTTGAAAGGTACGTCCTTCCACCTTACGTCTCAGTCATATTCAGGCGGTGATCTTCGTCTTCGGGATTAGTCCCAGGGTTTGGCCCCGAGTCCTTGGTGTGGTAGACGTTTATTTTAACCATCTGTGTTTGTGCGAGTTAAAGCTTTTTATGGGACACTGTCGGGTCAATTTTTGTGGCATCTTGACACATACGTAATTGTTGGGTCCTAGAGTGTGCCATAATGTTCCCCTCTCCGATCCTCGAGAGATGTGAGGTATTTTTTTTGTAACAGGATCAAGAGCATGGCCCGGGGTCCCCTGACCGACTCCGGCCGATCCAGTGGATTCCTCTGTCCCTGGGTTATCAGACGTTCGTTTAGCATGATCAGTTCGGTCCTTAGGTGGATATCGTCGATTTTTATAGAATTTATTGTTCTTCTTCCAGCCTCGTTTGTAAGTTGTACCCGTGGGAGCGTCTTTCCTTTGCTATTCTGTCATGGTATATTTTTTCTTTAACATTTACCTCGTTAACATTCAACGTCTTACCGCGTTTTTACCCGTTGCGACAAGATTCCTCGCCTTTGGCTTTCGGGGGTGTATTTTTTGGACCCGGAGGCGTCGTAGATGAGTTCCAACCAGCATGTCCGGGTAAGTCATACTTCCGACTGTCACCAACTCCTCTGGAAAGTAATAAGGTAAGAGCGGAATCAACGAATTGCAGATCTTGACTTCGCTGCTTCATGAATCCAAATACCGAATTTGACTGAATCTGGTTGTTACGAATTGCTCCACTCCGCCGTTAGTCTTGGGGTTAAACGGGATGGCCCTTAATCTCGTCAATCTGGCGTAGGTGAACTCGTCCGATTAGTAATGGTTTAGGAATAACCGTCGAAACGTTCGATACGAGTCAAAGCGATGTGAGTCAAATCCATACCAGGAAAGAACTCGTTCCTTTAGGACAAATGGCAGGATTTCCAAGAGCCTTTCCAAGTCCAATCCAACTAAATCGGCTTCTCTTTCAAACTGCGTGAAGGGTTTAAGGATAGCTCGTGAATGACTCTAGTTTGGAGAGATGGATCTTGGGTCTCATTTCCTTACTAGCGTTCCACGTCTCTTCATTTGTGTTGTTGCGTCTTTGACGAACTTCGTTGATCCTTCTTTGCCCGCATGTTTTTCTTTTACTTGAGTAGTTTCTTGCCTGGAACTTCTGGTCCGGTCAGAGAATCTACTCTCCTCTTCGGACGATGAAAACTTTCTGTCTCCGTTCGAACGTGAGAGTTTGTTGCTTGTTTTCACGGAAGTTCCATTTTTTGCCTCTCCGTAGGATCTCCTTGATAGGCGTAGGTTATCGGTAATCTGGCAATCTCCTTACCATGACGTTCCTTGGCTAGGTAGATAGAGCTGCGGTCCCAATTCAATAGAGTTTCCTTTAAGATTACAAGTTCCGATTCCTGAGAGGAAACACGTTTTTGGATAGATTCGATCTCGTCTAGACTAACCATCAAGAAGGCATTAGTGTCTTCCCTGGTTTATTTCACCGCTTCTTGGACTTCTTTTGCTACCCCCTGTATCTGTAAATGATTCCTAGCAGCAAATGTATCCACCTCCGTCATTTTGCCTTGGACGGTGAGTTGTTCCACCTGTAATCTGTCCACGTCTTCGTGAACTCCCTGCAGATTACCATCGACAGTCCCTTTCCACCTTTGAACTTGGTCTGAAAGCCTTGTTAAGTCTACGTTCAGGGCCGCCGTGGACTCTTCGCATCCTTTACTGACTTCTTCAACTTTTAGCTTGATTTCTTCTACCCTTCTTTCTATCTTTTTCATCTCCTCACGTTGCCCGTCTGATTGATATTTAACCCTCTCATCCAGCTGTTCGATACGCGACTCAAGTGCGTTTCATGACTCTCCCAACTGGCTTGCTATCTTTTCACTCAGAAGTTGTCATTTCTTCGATTATCTGCTTGCTCTGAAGAACAATCTGCTCACTCAGCCATTTAATCTGATGATCTGTTTCTTTCATTCTGTTGCACCATCTTTTAACTCTGTTGATCCATCTTTTCATTGAACTCTTTCATTTCCTTCCTACTTTCTTCTAACTGGGAAGCCATCTTGTCACTCAGCTGTTCACTCTGATGATCCATCTTCTCATTTAGCTGATTACCCATCTGCTTCATTCCTTCAAGCAATTGTTCTAGGATAGATAATGGCATTGCCACTTCTTTAATCATTTCTACCATGCTATCAGGCTTTACCAGGGACCGGTCTTCTCTTTTCACTTCCTCCAACTCTTTTTTTCTTGTATATGATTCTTACTTTACGCGTACTCGTACAACGGAGAAGGTTGACGCAGTCTCTCCAGAATCTTGTGCTCCAAGCGAATCTCCCTTTCCTTGCGCTTCCGGAACCCTTGAGTCTTCCTCCTCCCTTGTGTGCGCTTCTCTAACGTAATATGCAGTTACCATGGTTGTTTCAGGCGCTAAAACACCCGAGGTTTCTTTTTTCATCTATTGGTTCACATTTAGATGTCCTTTTACCACTGATGGTCTCGCAAACATGCCGACGGTACTGGCTATCTTAACATAAATCGTCTATACACACCCCGACAAATAGTCCACTGAATAAACACTTCGCCAGTCTCTCAGTAGATGTCACTAAGTACCATAAGCTTTTATGTAAAAGTCTTGTATGTCTGTCATCCTCCGCACCGCATTGGGCAAGCAGGACACACCAGGGAGATGGAGAAATCGGTAGGGCTAGCAAGGTGAGAAACCACGTTCGCTGAGTTTCGTGCCTCGCGGGGAGAAATGGTCGCCTAGAGAGGTCATCCCTCAAGGAGTGAATCGGGGAATGCGTGCAGAGGTTCCGAGGCTCCGTGGAGAATCGGTCACCCAAGGCTCGCAGGTTGGAAAACGCAGAATGTAAAGTGAGCTACTGGTTCCAGACCTCGAGGAGATATGGTCCCCGCGGCCCACAGATTGCGGAAAGTTCAGGTTTGTAGGTTGCGTGCCTCGATGCGAGAAACGGTCGCCTACGTTTAATGTTAAGGAAAGAGGGGGAACAAGGGTGCAATACCCACGCAGCAACCCAACCAACGCTGCAAGTTCCACTCTTCTTACGAGAAGCAGTCGCTTGCAGTATTTTAGGAAGTAGAATAGACAATGCGCAATAAAAATCACGTGGTTCATAAGAATACGTGTTTTATTGTCACAAAGCAACACCACGACTTTACGATCTAACGACCAGGTATATCTCACTCAGTATATGCAGAAGCCTACATTAAATTTTGATGGCCGTTGAATTTATACATAAATTATTTATAGAAACAAATATTGGTTATTAATGAATAATTCGCTACATTTTCTTTCTAGATTTACAATCAATAATAAATCTTTCTTTATGAAATACGAGCGAAGTAACAAAAAATCTGAAATGAGCATACACGCGCGTACTCTTCTGGGCTATTTATTAAACGCGCGGAGTATGCAGCAAATGTAGTGTCTGAACCGGGTCACTCGTTAAGCACTGCAATATTGGGGATGTTCTCGAGGATTTGGGGAACACACGCAGAGAGGAGTCTGATGAAATCACTGAACATAAGTGTAGATTAAAACTTTTTAATCATTTTTACTACGAAATAAGAACAAGAAATACGACAGTCTCACTTAAGCACAAGAGAAAAGAGTTGGGCTTCTCTTATTTTAACCTAGAAGAGGCGGAGTACATGTAAAATGTGATTACGTATTATTACTTATATTTCCTGTTGTGTAAATCAACAGCGATTTAGTTATGCATGTTTGAGGCAATATTTTGTTAATATCTATGTACAGTCATTGATAATATTCCCAAGTGTTGAGCTATAGTTGAGGCGTATGCTCATTCAAACGTCTATGAGACATTTTACATGCATTTCTTTAACGCACAATGGTTCATCGTGTCCTCAAATTTTTCAACCTTAATTTAACTCATCTCTTGACGTAATACAATGATACAAGTTTGGACAGCGACGTAAGTCGCATGACAATACAATATTCGATTGTTAGAACCAGGGCAATTTTGGAAAGTCTCTGAGAGCGCGTTATACACAACTTCGTTGCAAATCTACTTCTATTACGTGATACTACAACAACACTGCGGGGGAATGAGTAGCAGACGGAATAAGCATTCACTCACACGAAACAAAACAACAAAATCGGGCGATCAGTACAATGTCCGGCAGAGGAAGGTGCTATGAGGAACCGTGGAGGACTATTTTTGAACCACCGCACCAGAAGATATTAGCCTTCACAGCAGACGACATTGTACGTATCTTGCTGATTTTTTTACGAACTAATTGCCCTGGTTTCCGTCTAAAAAAAGCCAACATAGAAACAAGGCGTACCCCACTCTCGCGTAGGCGCAGAGCTCGAAATATAAGTAGCACCATCAATTCATTTGTTCGGCAACTGGAGTTTGGTCTTGTGATTTAGACATGGAGAAACTAATCCACAGATCCCGGGTTCGAATTCCGGCTGGGGCAGGACATTTTTCTTACTTTCTTATTTCAAAAAGTATTTTTCTAAGTTCAAATTTATTATTAATATTTGGTTTCTTGAATTTTTCATAGATTATATAAAATTAGTGAACAAAAAAGTTACCATGGTATCGTTTAGTGTAGCTGTGTGCAAGGGGGCACGGTGCGTCTGAAAAGAGCTGGACGGCGTGAGCGTCGGGGGAGCACAGACACTTGTGAGCGGTGGGCATACGCAAGGTACGTACAACAGAATAAGTGAGAAGGTATGTTCATCAGGCGCTTCCGAAGTTCAAAATCATGTACCAACGGTTATGGCTACAGTGACGTCACGGGCGGATATCACATAGGGAATCTTTCAATAGGCGGATGGAAAATAATTTATTATTGCCGTTTGAGTGCGAATTTTTTGATACAAAAAAAACTGTTACAATCTGCAATATATAGGCTATAAAATAAAAAAAATATTTTGCTTCAATAGCTACAGTAGTTTCAGAGCTGCAGCCTGTTATATGATTCGAATCGTCAATTTTTCACCAGTTTATAATAAAAATGATTTTATAAAAATCTTTTGGATGTGAATTTTTTGATACAAAAATGACCACTTCCCCCACCCAAGATCAACATTTTCAACACCCAAGATCAACATTTTTGCTGTCAATTCTTCAGTTTCTTTGAACATTTTAAAATGATGATGAAGGCTGTTTAATAATCAGAAGGGTTGTTAGACCGAAAAAGAGCGAATATATTCCAGAAACTGTTCATTTTATTCTATTTCTTCTTTCTCTTGAGCTACTTCGTTATATTCTTAAAATTTATACTGATTTTTTTCTTAAGCTTATGCCAATTACAAGGTCTTTTTAGCTGATCTATTAAAATAATACAGGGGCACTGCGCGAACTGATAAGCACCACGGACTTTGTTGATGGACCACGAAAGTTTTAAATTTTTTCCTTGACTGGTAAAGATATTTTTTTAATGATGTATTAACAATGGGCAAAGGTTTATAAGGAATTGACCTTTCTTATCGTCTGAAGGCCCTTTCAGGACTTAAGGTTAAAAAAAAAGGCAAGGAAAATTTGATTTTCTTAATTTTTTTTTTCATCCCATTTCCCGAATTTTTGTGAAGTTTTTACCAATGCTTTATTTTGCTTATGATACTGACAACAAGGTCTCGCTGATTTCTCTGCTAGTATAACATGTACGCAGTGAATCAAGAATGAAAACATGGAAATGTAAAAATACAAGTTTTTTACATTATTTTTTCTTTAGTTTACAATGGTTCGTGGTGTCCTCAAATCTTGCAACGTTAATTTAACTTATTTCTCGACGTCACGCAATGATGAATTTTGCACAGCGACGTAAGGCAGGCGACAATACAATATTCTATTGTTACATTCATATAGTTTTATATTTTTAAAGCATATTATAATATTTCTTTTTAATATGGACTTCTTTAGCCTAAAATAAATACTAACCTGCAACGATCTGTCGTTTGACTGGTTGCAGAACGTTTTAGGATTTGGGACAGGAAACATTAGCTTGAGAAAAACTATACGAACACAGAAATAACTAAAAAATAAAGACAAACTTTTCTTATACAATTCGTACTAAAAGTGAAAAATCATTTTGTTTATGAATGACTAAAAAGAAAAAACATGGGGCGCGCCAATTCAAGAACTTATAAAGTGAGAGCGCACGCCATGCTTTTCTTTTTAGTCATGCATAAAAAAATATTTTTCGCTTTTTAATACATATTGTTTTTAAAAAAGTATGTCTTAAAAAGTATTTTTTATTATTTTTTTTACTCACATCGCTTTGAGCAAAAAGAAAATCTGAAGTAACTACTGAAAGGTTATTTCTAAAGCATCACATTTCATAGAGATATCTGGTAGGTTTACTGTAATCAAAATAATCTTGTCCGTACAAGGAAAACATACTACACTAGGAATTTTGAAATTAGTGGAAATTTTATTACAAGCAAAAATTTATCTTTTATACCGCAATTTATCCTTATATAGACATACGTGGCAAGGCTACTTAATTTATATATTCTTATTCCATATTATATAAAGAAATTCCCATCCAAACAGCCATAATAAATTATTTAAGGATACAAAATTCACTATCCAACTCAAATAACAGGCCGTAGCTCTGAAAGTACTGTAGCTATTGAAACCAAATCTGTCTCATATTATAGGCAATATAGCGTAGATTATAACAGTTTTTTCTTTTATCAAAAAATTCCTATTCAAAAGGCCACAATAAATTATTTCTCAAAATCTCTTAAGAAATTTCCTATGCGCTATCCGCCTGTGACGTAAAGGAGGCGTGGTTTCCGAAGGGACACGAGCGCACTCCGAAGTTCAGATGAACAGCCCCTGGGCATACGCAAAAGTCTGTTTACGCACAAGTGGTGTTAACTTTCTATTCCCCATTGTTTGCATGTGAGCTCTCCTTAGAAGCAGTGGCGGTTTTTCGGGTGAAGTTAGTGAAGCTGTACTTCACCTAATGTTTTCTTCTTTCATTGACTAAATAAACAAAAATTGTTTCTGAAAGAGAATGAAGTAGCGTAACAAAATTCCAGCAGAAAAAACAAATAAACTGTTTTCAATTTCGCATGCAGCATAAGTAAATATTCTATCGCTGGAAGGCACCGTATTCTTACGAAGCTGAAAACCTTACTTTTATATACCTTCGAAAAAATCTAGCTATAAGTGCTATCTATGGCGGGGACAATTTTACCGCGGTGAATATCTTTCCGTTGTCGGAACGATGAACTTCTGGTTGCCATGACAACCTAGACGCTGTAGGCTATACTGACCAGTGCGAGATAGCGTTGAGGATAGCGGAAGAGAACCTGCAATCTACTTTCAACGAAGTCACTTCTCTTCCGAGTTTCGGTTGTTCAGTGTGCAAGTAAAATAAATTTGTCCCTACTATATCAGCACCATGTGTACCTGTACAATTGTTTGTCTTTTGTTCATGTATGTATAGTGAAAGAGAATGATGATTTCGACATGGCCTTTTTATAGACAAATATCCTTGACCTAGTGCCAAGTGAGTTAATCCAGGCGCTCAATGCTAGATACAACGAATTAATTTGAAATGTTCTACTTCTGTTGTTATGTATGAGCTCTTTGACTAAGCTATAGAATCCAGTCTCAATATATGGCTATGTTAATGTTTGATTTTTATAAAATGCTAACCTTACTTAAAATGTACTCTGGGTAGAAGTAGAATATTTCAGTTTACGATAACTCGATCTATTAGAGATTTCACTGATTTGTAAGGCGTGGTGGAATGGATTTGCAGAATTACGAAGATGGTCATGGTTGCAACTAAAGAGGTGTTCGTCAAACTTTATCCATATGTGTAAATATTAATTGCATTTTTAGTCCTAATATATAGATTTAAAAGATACCGTCCGCTAAGTTCCCCTTTTCACCCTTATTTATACATGCCCAGTCCACGTCGCCTAGTGATCTTTCACCACAGATCGTTGATAAGGAACCAGCACAAGTTCAATAAACCTTTGAACATCCATGCGTTCTGATAGATAGTTTCATATTTCCTCCATTAATTCCTGGATATCATCTAGAATAGAGACCTTAGACGTTCTATTCATCTCATTTCCGTCTGAAGTTGAGCTCGCTGAGTGATTACACGCTTAAGATATTAATGCTGGACTGCTGGTAAATATTGATATATATACAGTATTTACAATATTATATTATTGAAAAATATATATTATTTTGGAAGTTCCTGATTTCAGCAGCAAAGTAATTTTGTATGATTTTGACACATTAGGCTTAATATAATAGTCTCTGTATCTTAAGAAAAAATCCACTTAATTTAATTGAACAGGTCACGCTCTAATTGCCTTGAACATTTATTAGCAAGAATAAATATGCTAGAGGCACGGGATTTTTATTCGTTTAAAGGTTTCAAAACCATCACCTGAAAGTCAGTATCAATCTCGTTACGAGTTATTTGAATCGAATTTTATTCATATCCTTTAGTCGTGTTTTATTTACCTTAGGCCAGAATGGGAAAAGTAGAAGAAAGGAAGGAACTGTCCCAGCATCAAGCCGGTGCGAAAGCGCGAAAACTAAAAAAAAAAAAATCATCAGCCAAGATGGCCTATTGGTGGTTCGAAAGCAGGTGTTTCCCAATGGGATAGCAACTAAGGAACGCCAGCTCGGCTCTCACTTTAGGTACGAGTATAATAAAATATTCGACAAGGGACGCCATTCTTTAGACGTATGACGAGCTTAGGCCTTAGATGCAAGTAATTTATATGTGAATTAAACTAAACTTCAAACATTACTCTAAAATTGAGAACTGCATCTGAAAAATCACTGTGTATGTATTGTTCGAATAATGATTTTTGAAGCAGAAAATAAGTTGAATTTAGCTAAGCCTGAAAACGGAAAATGCCACGAAGAATATTTTAAACAGGCCATCATCTAATTTCATTCGTATTTTTTCTCTCTACCCATTGCCTTCCTCTAATAGTAATATTAAACTTTCAGCACTCAGCATGTATAAAGGTCCTTCAATGCTGGTTGTGTCTTTATTAAATAATGTTTGGGTTGAGAAAGCTATCACTTTTCCACATTTACAAGACCTAGAATATAAGCCTAGTTATTCTTTCCATTTGCATTTTCACGGGATATAATTTTAATCACTGATTTTGTCTTTGCATGGCATTTAGGCAACTTTCGTTCAGTAGCTACCATCCCAAGTTTGGAAGTAGACTACCATTCCTGCATTTGCTTAGTGTGGCTTATGAAACACATCAATCAGGATGGCGGTCGCTGGGAACAATCCCAAGACCTTTCGATTGCTAAACCGACGCTCTACCAACTGAGTAACGGCTGTTCGGTCCCCGTCACTAATGCACTGTACATTCATTTGAATCCGTCTAATATCGGCATTGGAAATGTGCGTATCAAACCACAAATTATAATAATACAACGTTACGTCGATGAGTATAGTACTCTGAAAAGGAGGACAGAGTCTCAGTTTAAATCCCTACGTTGCGATAGCTCATGCAACTGATGTTTTAATTTATTACGTTCTTCATGCTTCACATTTAAAAGGTGGAATGTTCGATTTGAAAATTTTAAGTTAGGCAGATATTTAGTACTCTCTTCTCAGACCTTTATACAAATAAACAATAAATATACTGTATAACTACACTATGTCAGTCTAGTACTGTACTCTCTGTTCTACCAGTGGAAAATTCTTCTACAAAATCATTAGCTTTGCCACTGCCGAATGGCTTCTTTTAAATGAAATTGAGCAAAGTACTGCATTTTTCTTGGGCGTATACTACATTTCTTGGGCGTGTTTGTTGTTCCCACGATCAGTCGTCGGAGAAATTTGTCATACCTTCAACTATGTTTACACATTTATAGTGGGTCCCAACTTTTAGCAGTTAATTTCTCTACAAATATTCATCAACATTTAATATGATGATAAGCTGCATTACGGGTAAACCAGTCAGTCCAGGAAATTCGGGGTGAATAGAGAATGGGTACATTAATGATTTGGATGCACTTCACTTACGATTTTGACCACGAGCCGCCACTGCTTAGAAGGGAGCCAGCTCAAGTGCTTCGTGAAACAAATGCGCATACTTGTCTCGTCCCTCAGATTTTCCCTCGAACATAGGCTCGCTGACAATTATTAGCAGCCGAACCCAGAGACTTTACGAAACTGGCTATACTTTCGTATATTTCTATATTTTAAAACGTATTTTATTGTTAGTGTTATCCTAAAATGAATAGTAACCCGCAACGATGTTGAATTTGACTGGTGCACAACCCTAGGATGTGGGTGACAAATTTCAGCATATAATATATAAGGTAAGGAATATGTATCAATTCGTACTAACGAGTGAAAAATAATTTTGTTTGTGCATGACTAAAAAGAAAAGGGGCATATACCGATATTGAAGAATTTATAAAGTGACTGTATTTCAGAGAGCGCCCCATGCTTTTGTTTTTAGTCGTAGACAAACAAAATTATTTTTACCTTATAGTAGGAATTGTTTTATTTTTTAAGAAAACTATATTTTTTAAAAGCATTTTACTCATCAACTTCAGACACATGAAATCATTACGCATATTAAAAACACTTTATTTTATTTTCGTAAAAGATGGATGAGAGGATTAATGAAAATAATCACAAAATGTATAATGTAATTCACTTTGCAATAGTTATATATGAGTTGTTTTTTAATTCCGTAAAATAAAACAGAACTATTTGCCAAACACTACGACTTCAAAATATCACTTAATGTGGTGTAGCTTTTATTCACCGCAAAAATGTTCTGGATCAGACAAGAAAGAATAAATGTATTTCTGAATCACTTCGCAATAGCTGCTTACAATCTACATGAACTTATGTGAGCTTGATCTCATTCTTTCTCTCTTGTTTCAGTCAGTCCAGGAGAGTAATTTTAGTATACAATGACTTTGTCAGTTCCCGGAACGCATCAAGCGGTCCCTTTACAGCCTCACTGGAAAATCTTCACGACTAACTGAAGGGAGGGGTGTGAGAAAAGAAGAAAACAACCTTTCTAGGCGCCAGAGGTACTACAAATAAAACCCTATTGAACTGAAAAAGAGAACGGGTTGTTCCTTATAAATAGAACTAGGATGTTGATGTAGTATCAGATTGCGAAATATGGACATAAATATGTAACAATAACTAATTATATATACTTTGTAGGTCTCTGCCTGCAATCAACTAGCCCAGCTTTATCTACTAGGCGTATCATTGAGTGCACAGCATACGTGATGACGCGTTTATACTGACCTGCCACCAGGCGGCGAAAGTTAAGGTACAACCTATTATGTACTCCCCTTGACTAAGGACTAGGCCAGGGGGGTCTCTCCGTCCCTATATATAATATATAATATATATATATATATATATATATATATAGTAATGCACCTAGATGAGAATCAATTTTAATTCGTAATTTTATTCATAAGTTGCTATAAGACAATAGACTAGGAATAGAAATAGATTATCAAACTCATTATGTAACTAAACTGTTCCATTGTAAAAAGAATGCAAAGAAAATAAATTATGATGATTCCACAAAAAGTTAGCAATGGGAACGACGCTAAGCATTTACTCAAAATATGCATGAGATAAGGATCCCGTAAGAGACAGTTACTGATGATGACACCATGTTATATAATCACAACATATTATATAAGGTTATTTAACAACTGTCGGATTATTTCAAAAACGTTTGACACCTTCATTTTTCCAATATCAAATGTATATATATATATATATATATATATATATATATATATATATATATAGAGAGAGAGAGAGAGAGAGAGAGTGCCTCCAGAGATTCAGAGAGCAACATTTCGATATTGCTCACGAGTCTCTTGAATAAGTCACTATTCACAGAAAACTTCTATCATGTAAGTTGTATATTCATCATCAGCTGTCTAGTTCTAGGTCTTCACTTGTAAGGCTTACCATACTCTCTCTTACACATATGTGCTTCCTTTTGGACAGTTGTTGATAACCATAACGAAACTATAAGCATAAGTTGCATTTTGTTATTCTATTGTTATGGTTATATTGAACCAATGAGTTGTTATTCCACCAAATCTAATTTTCACCTATTAATTTAGATAGGTCAGGGTTCATGCCTGGGACACACATCTATGAAATACCAAGTATTTCAAATATGTCCTGTCCAGTAATCACGCTTCTGACCCGAATATTATGACATTTCCTTAAAAGTCTCTACTGCCCGCCGTTATATTGAGATATTCCTGATATTTTGATATATTCGCGATAACTAAATATTCCTGATATTTAAGTGTAAAAGGTGAGCTACGCTTTTCTTACCTCATTAATCGACATTGAATGAGGATGAGCGACCTCATAAATCACGAAAGTTTGCATGGCGAATGCGCCGATTCTTGAAACTTTCAAGTCGTAAGATTCCACTTGCAATCAATGAATTCTAAAGCACGGTTTCTGATTTCACATTGACTTCAAATTGTACGATCACTATTTTCTCCTCCCGTACTAAGTGCATGATGAAAGAGCCGTTGCCCTTTATTAAGAATTATGACGATTCCCAGCCAAGCTAAAGTATTCCATAGACGAATAGTCCTCCTTTTGAAGCTATATTGGATAGTCTCTTACACATGCAAAATGTACGTTGAAGTAGCGCTATGATTTGGAATATATCCTTTTTAACTAAAGTGGTACCGATCCAATAAAAAAAACAATTCCTCATATCAAATGCATGGCACTGAAGTCGAGCGCGTTACCGAATAGGCTACGCAGGAGCTTATATATATATATATATATATATATGTGTGTGTGTGTATGTATATATATATATATATATATATATATATATATACATCCCACTATCATTGCGACTCACTTACATTTACTGTTTGCCGTCATTATGGGACCCCGGTGTTTCTGAGATCCGTATTCGGGCCTTACTTTACAAGCCGTGTTATTCGTACTCTACAACGTCCAAGTACCTCAAAAAACTTCACTTGTAAAATTGGATCCGGGATTCCATTTGATATAAAAGTGCATACAAAATGTATAGTTTAATTTCCTGCACACTCCGTGCGTGGCGCTGCCCTCGCTAATCGTATAAAGGTGTATAGCTTTTTCCACTCATACCACGCCTTTACTGGAATCCGCATAGACGTTGGCAAACCTGACGCATCATCTAACACACACTTAACTGCGCATGCGCTCATTTCTCCCACCAGTTCTTGCTGTCTTGTTCCTCACAACGTACAAAACTCAAAGTGTCTATGTGTGTGTGTTTTGCCATACATATTGAAAACACTGAAGGGGTCCTATTTGGATCACGAAAAGAGGGTTGGGTGATAAAAGAGCAAACTTGACCTTGGCGTTCCATTCGGAAAGGACGAAAGGTGATATGAACCAAGTTACGAAGCAACAGGGCAGAAATTAAGGTCACGAGGCCATCTTAAGTAGCTCTGTGTATTCTTATGGGTTTAGTGCAAGAACCCCTCGCAATCAAAAAAGAAATTGTAATAACTCTAAAAGTATAAATGATATGGACAAACTGAAAACAGTTTTAGTATCAGAGACTCCGGGAGTTTTCAACCTCAAATATTGGTCATCCTCCGTGAAGTTTTGGGTTTGACGCCCCCCGCCCCCCTATTCAAACACGGTAGGGGTAGAAAAAAGGAAAAAGATTTTGATTCAGCGAGCTTCAAAATGGAAGTGAAGAACAATTTGGGGTGTAAGTTATAGGTCCCTTGATAGCAAAAACTAAAATAAGGGACTTTATATCCCGCTCCTGTCTGTCTGTTGCAAGAAATTATATCTCAGGAACCAGAAGACGTAGGAACTTGGTTGAGGTGTCATTTGAAAGCTCTCGTTAATTCATTAGAAGCGGGTTTCTAATTTTTTAGTTTCACAGCCCGAGAGGTGTAATGGGGGGGGGTAAGCTATACAATTCCACATGCTTCCATCGATGTACCCCAAACTAAGAATTGTCTTCGTTTGGCACTGGGCAAGTTCGCAAAGGTATTCCGGGTCCGACGTTGTTCTCCAGATATCAGTGTGGCCACTTTTTTCATTTTTTTAAAAAAATCCTTCTATACACTTCGACATAACAACACCAACTTGGCATTAATATTATTGGGGACAATGTAACAACACTGTGGCCCTAAGAGCCCGAGTTCTCATTGTTGCCAACCTATGAGAAAATACCACATATTTTGTGTTTCAGATGCTATCAAGGGACCGGAGCCATCGCGATTGTTAATTGAATCAAAGCGCTAACTTGTTTAATTTGAGTAGTAAAAACAAGCCCGAGGGGAAATTAGAAACTACTAAATATACTATAATATTAAAAGTAACATCAACATGATAATATTAAAAAGGTTTCTGCTAATCAATCCTTAAATAATAGAGATGCAAGGGGTAAAAGTAATAAAAGTCCGGTTTAACGCTTTCTTTTTCGAGTTTTTCGAATCCCCGGTGGTGGTGGGAGCATATAATCTATCGGATGACGGAATACGTAGAGAAGACAAGTACCGCAAGAAGAAAGAGTACGCACACGGGTACGCACAAATTATATTATCAGAAATAAAATTTACACATTAATTCCCTCCTCACGGTTTTTGGGAATTTGAAAACTAGCATCTCGTCAGCTCCCGTGGTCCAGTAAATCCAGTCATTGGAATTTGAGTTATTTTGTGGCGTTCAGGCAACTTTGGCTCAGGTCAGGATAGGGTAAGGGCAATGATAAGGAAGGTATCGGTTAGGCCATTCTTAAGTTACTATGCCGGCATTTGTCTGGTGAAACTTAGGAAACCCCTGGAAAATCTGTCACGATGGTCGCCGGCGGAGTTCGAACCCACGTACCTACCCATTGCCTCTTCGCAGTCAGAGACGTTACCCCCTGGACCACGGGCTAGGTGCTGGTACCTGGCTTTGAGTAAGGACTAAGGGAGCGGATCGGGTTTCAGTCCAGCTCAAGCTTGCCATTTTGACAATCTTTCCATTTCTTTATTAAGTGAATTGAGTCGACTTAGTTCAGGCGGTAATTCATCTGACTTCGTCGTGAATCACCCTGTATACAAATTATTAGGTAGCGCCCCTTTCAAGGAACTGTCTGCCTCTTTGAGGCGCGATGCCACATATGAGAAAGGTGATTCGTAACCTGAAAAAATACAATAGCTTTTTCTCAACAATCGCTTAGTCTCCCACAGCGTTCAAGATTTTCTAAGGATAAAGAAAAAAAATGAACATTTATGTCCCTACAATAGTCATGTAATGCATCATGTTTTATCAATTGCCGGGAAATACATCAAATAAATGACCAAATTTAAGTTAAACGAGACTCTTGAAGAAAAATCCAATGAAATGGTATAATTGAATTTTATTTATGTCATGTAGTCATCTTAGGTTCAGGTCAGAATAGGATGGTGAAAAGGATGTTGGAAGGTAGTCGGCAAGGACCCTTTTGTAAGTACCACTCCAGCATTTGCCTGGTGCGACTGAGAGATGAGGCGAATTGAATCAAACGGAATAATACAAGTTCTCGTCAATTTCACCTGTTGTATTGTAATCAATCGCAGTGGCCTAGCAAAGGAGGTACACTGGGGCGTCCCACTTAAAGGACAGAATTATTTTGCACTAATATTTTAAGTGCTTTTAACACTAATTTTCATTCATCATATGTCAGAAATAGGCAATGTTAGAATATATTTTCGTACATTAAATGTGTCTCACACATTGAAAACAAAGTTTTAGTGCATTTTATGCAGACTTACTACATTTAGAAACTTGACAACATACTAAATCCT
>JAGDQP010012087.1:0-51193 GCA_022664845.1 Lepisma saccharinum
AGGCTGTTGGTCGTACGAAGTGTTGGTCCAACGCCGCATCCCCATTGATGACAAACCACAGGTCTTGTTACATGATCGATATTTCCTCATCAGGCTTGCCTCGATCATCTACAACTATTTTTTTTTCACTGAGGTACAGACCATCTAGACAGATGCGTAGGAAAAGTCTGGTTAAGTAGTTGATCCTGCTATGGTATCTTTTGATAGCGTGGTTACCGTTGCCTTTGAGGTCGGACTAATACAGGGTGGATACACTAGCGACTGTGTAGCATGTCAACGTGTTGCAATAGCCAAGTGTACATACGGTTCCGTCCAACTATGCTTTAATCACCTCATTGAAACACCACATTTCCACCTTGATGACAAATAAAGGACTCATATATGTCACAACAGAGCATCATCTGGTTTGGGACATACGGAATATGTACGTACTGAATTTGTTAATATATATATATATATATATATATATATATATATATATATATATATATTGTCTTGCAGCTGTTTTCGAAATCAGTGTAATATCTGCTTTCCATCTCTCTTGTTGATCTGCTTTCCGGAAATGTAATTATTGTTTATTCAGCGATGTTGCGGCCGCTTCTCATCATTGAAACGTCGCTAGTAAACACATGCGCGGTTTTACAGATCATAGCATTGAGGGTGGTCAAGGAAACACAACTCCGTATTTTCAACTCATTTTTACTCGGTTCTAGCCTTTCAAGCTGGGATACTTCCCTTGTTAGTCACACCAGGCGAATGCACCGATGGTACTCTGAATAAACATCAGGGTCACTACTTTCCCTTTTTTCACCCACGAACAGAAAAAGTCAAGAGCAAGTAAGTACGGGTTAGCGTGCTCTACAGTACGCAAATTAAAGTTTGCAATCTTATTTTAATTTTAATCAAGAAAATAAACTATAATTAAAAAGTATATATTATTATTTCAAAGCAGCTAATCAATGCTTCTTTATAGACAACCTAAGACAACCTTCATCGCAGTTGGTCCATGCATTCAGCAGGTGTAGTTTTTTTTTAAGTTCCAATCTCATTTATGAGCTATTTTCTATGATATTTTCAAATAAACAACAACGGAGCCAAAACGGAGACCATATCCTCCACAAAACGCACAAGTTTCATCAGAATCGCTGCATCCAGTCAAAAGTTATGCGCGGAAACAAAAAAAGTACAGGAACTGAACCGAGAACTTGCTCTTCTTTTTTGAAGTAGGTTAAAAAGCGAAAACTATACATCTACTCGCTTACATTCACTATGTTCAAAGACTATTTTGA
Source organism: Lepisma saccharinum (assembly GCA_022664845.1). Classification (NCBI taxonomy): domain Eukaryota; kingdom Metazoa; phylum Arthropoda; class Insecta; order Zygentoma; family Lepismatidae; genus Lepisma; species Lepisma saccharinum. The sequence continues at coordinate 1,290 of JAGDQP010012087.1, forward strand.
TATGGTCGGTTAGTGTTTAGATATGTTAATGCTCGTGTTAAAGAATTCACTCTGGTGTTCAGTTCTTTGAACGTTCGGAATGTTGACGACACTCTTATAGAATCACGCACATCCTCCTTAGCCCCAGTTCACACATGCGGTGCGAGAGCCTTGCGGCGACCGTGCGGGTGCCGCACTAACAGTTCACACATGCTGCGGTTTGTCTGCGAACACTCTGCGGCGTCAAGGACGAATCTCAGTTTAAAGAACTACGCAATAGGTGCGCGCGTTTGTGCAATGGTAGAAATAGTTTTCTTAGCTATGAAATTTCAAGTTTCTCTTTTTATTCAAATTGAGAACATGCTGGTTTTCAAATAAGATCAGTGGTCCTATTTCCAAACCGATATGTTTTTATTTAAAATGAAATAATGTTGATATTTCATTTGTATGAAAATTATTTCTCAGTGCGAAAATAAAAACTGCTTTATTAATTTTAAGAAACCGTATTTTACAGTGCATTTACGAGCAAGAAAATTCGTAGACAATTCCATCCATATTATTATTATTTTCATTGGAATTTTCCTACCATATATTGAGAATATTGTACCTGCAAGTATGGAAATTTTCAACTTCTGAAGGTATTCTCATGTAGGTGGGAGTGACAGTTTATATGGGGAGGGGGTTTACTGCAGAGTTGGCTGGTTTAAACCATTTTATTTTTTCAAAATATCAATTGGTTTAAACCAATAAATAAAATAAAAAATGCCACAAATAGTGTGAATTTCATGGTGACGATTTCACATATTAAACCATCTTCGATAATTTAATATAATTTATGCCTTGTAATCAAGGGATCCCGGGTTCGAGTCTAGGTGGTGGGCAATCTCTCTCAGTTGCAAATCGAGTACTGGTTCGGATTCTACTTTGAGCTTTAGCTGTAGGTCCTGTCCTTCATAACCTCGCTGCTGCATAAGAACATTAAGGAGAAACAAATTTATTTATATCCATCCATATGTAATATAAATAAATAAAGCAAAGTATTTAAACAAAAGAACTTTTTTGGTGGGGGCAGTTTTTGCCAACCCTGGTTTGCTACCATTATTTTGTTTAAGTTCATATTTTTTCCTAGATTATTATTTAAAGGCTGATAATTTTTAAGTCTCTTTAGGACTCGAACTCTACCACTTCGAAGAACCTGTAGGTACTGGCCGATTAATCATTTTTTTTTTTTCGAGATTAATATCAAGGAAGTTGAAATTGAAAATATACAGAACTGTCATTCTGCAGGTAATAATTTACGGATGCGAAAGTTGGAGTACGACCTTAGCAGATGAACATAAATTACGGGTGTTTGAAATTAAGGTCTCGAGAAAAATATACGGGTTAAAACGGGATGACATGACTGGAGGAGACTGCGTAATAAAGAACTCCACAGAGTGTACGACTCACCTGATGTTGTAAGAATAATTAAATCGCGACGACTAAAATTTGCAGGCCATGTAGTTTGGATGGAAAAGAAAACAGACTATATTTCCATTTATCTTGATTGGAAAGCCGAAGGGAAAGAGACCGTTCGGAAGATGGAGACGACGTTGGGAGGACAATATTAGAAGGGATCTTGGAGAAATAAGTGTCTGTAGTGAAAACTGGCTTGATCTTGCCCAGGATAGAGCCCGACGGCGATCGATTGCTACTGTGGCGATGAACTTGCGAGTTTCGTAAGCCATAGATCAAGTAAGTAAGTAAGGATAACATCATTTTTTAATACAAAATAAGTTTTCCATTTATACCTTTAAAATAATAAACTTAATATTCAGAATTTTAAAATAGAGTGTGCTGTGTGTGTGTGATATGTGAATGATGAACAATGTAAAAAAACAGATGTGTATAAGTGGGAAGGAAACAAATATAAATAGAGACATAAACACATATAAAGTAACATAAATAAAGCAACAATTAAAAACAAATAAAACTATTATCAATAAGTGTATAAATAACTATGTATTTGTTTTTCAGCTCAAGTTTGTAATAAATTTGATTGAATTGAAAAAAGAAAGAAAAAACCCCCCCCCCAACCGCGGAAACAGGGTCCAGATTTGTATTCGGGAACTGGGCCACAAAAAAAAAAACTTCCTCCCCTTTTCTTTGCTTTTTTCTTTTATTAGATTAACTTTTGTGGAAATAGGTCCTTCTAGACTCCGTATATCAACGCCGAGTCTGGGTTCGAGGCAGGTACTCTACCCCAATTTCATGGAGAACACGTTTGGGTTCGTTGTGCCCATCAGGCGTGCGAAGTGAAATTGTGCAAAGGATGCGGAGAGGTAGGGTTGGAAAGGTGGGTCCCAAATGTAAAAAAAAAAAAAAAAGTATACCTCCAATTATTCATTTTAATATTCGGTCAGACTTTATTTTATTATTATTATTATTTAGTTTATAATTCTCTACTTAAAATAGAGAAAATATATAAAGAATCTCCATTTTTATAATTGAACAGTTGAGAAAAAAAGAATAGATTGAAAAAAGAAAGATTCCAAGAGAGACAAACCGCACGGCTGCCGCATCGCATGTGTGAACCACCCAATGCTGTGCAATGGCCCGTAAGGCACTTGCGGGGCCCGCACGGTCGCCGCACCGCTATGGGCAATGCGGCAGGTCTGCGGCACCGTCCCGCACCCGCAGTATGTGTGAACCACTCCATTTGTTTCAATGGCCCATAAGCTTGATTGCGGTGACCGTGCGGGCACCGCACGGCTGCCGCATCGCATGTGTGAACCGGGGCTTACTGAGTTGGCAAGGTGAAAGAAAATGTAAGTTCTCAGCACAAAAACAAGTGCCAAATGTTACTCAACTCAGCTGCCAGTTTAGAAAACAATGACATTATTTAAAACACATACACAACCATTTCCTTTTTCATCTTCTACGCTGACGTCACTAAAGAGTAGAATATTTACTCCCTGTTTTTTTAACGATCTCTTTCTTTTCTTTTCGTTTGTTTTTAAGAGAGGTGTTTGTACATCTCAAACTATGCCACAATAAGAGATCATTGGCCTATCTTGTTTTTCATTGTACGGTAATTGCACAAGAGAGGAAAAGAACTCCTACTACCTACCGCAGTTACTGCATGGGTTTTGGACTTGTCAACAAGAGTGCAGCATAGTAACTGCACTGATAGTTACCCAGTTGAGGTGCTGCCATCTAATGATCAAATCCGAGTACTTACAAGGTCACACCAATAGGTTTTTTCCCACATAGGCCAAATGTCTAGAAAGGAATACTTATGCATGCATGGTTTTATTCGTTCTGTATGAAGTCTTCTTATTTCCTTTATAGAAAAAGTACAAATCATCAATGATTTGTGCTTAATGACGGCGCCAGGATAAAAAGTCAGGGGTGGGGCTACTTGTTTCATTTGAAAAGGGCGGGGAGCGGGATGATTTATATTCACCAGGTTTTCCATAAACGAATGTTACGCTTTACAACGTGTACTCCTTAGAACTCTGAAATAATATTAGTGGTAACATGCATGCAACCGAACGTGATGCTTATATTCGGTTATTTTCTGTACATGAAGCTATTTTAAAAGAGTTTGCAATGGCTATGGTAATCCCCTACCGCTTTTGCGTTCATATGCGAAAAATTTCGTGGTTCTTTAAAAGAAATCTCTCCAAAAGTATAGTTTTATTCCAGACATTCCGTTCACATCTACAGAAAGTATCACCATGAGAGGGAAGAAGCCACGTTGTTCCTCCTTGAAACATCAGGATAGTCCAAATTTTAATAAAAGACAGGGGAAATGATTGGTAAACGCACACTTGATGGATGGTAGAATTTCCCGCCAACCAATTGCATCGCTGTGACTCCCACTCTCGAAAAGTCTGACCATCATCATCTCTGATGCCATAAACTCAACGCTGCGGTCGCGATGCGCTAGTTAAAAGACTACAACAGTTACTGCTCGGAACATTCTTGCCAATTTCCGTCTTTATTGCATGTTACACTGCAAAAACTGTGCATTTTGTACCCACAATTTTTTCGAGGCACTGGCGAACCCATGATTGGGTTTAGAGAGGCGGCTCTTTGCCTCCCAGCTCTTGGGAGGGAAGAGATTAATAGAAAAAGGATGGTAAAATATGAATTCCTGTGCCCGTCACTGATTCTCAAAAATTGTGGGTACATTATACCGCCTATTTTCCAGATGCAGTGACGGGCACAGGGATTCATATTTTACCATCTTTTTATTATTATTATTAATCTAAAATAATTCGCCACTGCCTCTCAAAAAACTGTGGGTACAAAATTGTACCCACTATTCAAAGATACAGTTTTTGCAATGTAATGTATAACCACTTCTAGTTTTGGATTCCATATACAGCAGAGTTCGATTTATTGCGGTGGATGGTTGGGATTTCCCTCCTCTCTGTAAAAGCCTTCCTTGGTTCTCTTTTCTGAAATATCCTCACCGCAGGGGATACGAAACGGCATAAGATGATATATTTTACGTGTCTAGGGAATTCTTCCCCCGGTCTGGAAAAGTGTCCGAATGACAACAATGGATTGGAGAATCGTTCGATTTCGGGCAGAATTTTCCGAAGCAGATGACTTAAAAATTTCCATACGTGTTCCTCTGCTACGATACGGTTGATTGGGGCAGAGTTGAAATTTCACGAATTGCTGTGTCAGTTTCAGAAGTGCAGAACCTTAATATGCATCTCGGTACAGATACACTTTACCCTATCCATTTATTGGCAGTACACTTTATTGATGGTACAAAAATATTTATGTTTCTTTAATTTCTAAACTACACTGGTTACTAACTACGTACTGTGAAATAAAACCAACATTCACAAGCATTGTAACCGATCAAATCTATACGATATGAACCAGTGCCGGATCTAGGGGGGGGGGTAAATAGGGGCAAGCGCCCCGGGCGGCACGTTTAGGGGGCGGCAAACAGCTAAAAATAAAAAGCAAAAGCTCCTAAAGAAAAGGAAGTAAAATCGCATATTAAATTGAAATTGCCCTAAACATGTTCAATATCAAAGCGCTACGGCATTTTTTTTGTGTGTGTTATTCCATACATTTTTTTTTTTTTTTTTTTTTTTGTACACTACATGATGTCAGACACTATTGTTTCCGTCGCGTCGGTCGGTTGTGTCGTTTGGCTAAAAAAAAAAGGATGGAAAGGGCGGCAAAAGGGACGGTGGAAAGGGCAGCAAAATTTAACTTTGCCCCCCCCCCATAGGAAAATTTCTAGATTCGTCACTGATATGAACTGTTTGTTAATATGTACGATGTAAAAATTCACCTAGTTGCCGAGCTCCTAGGTGAGGTGTCAAGAACTCTATAATGACTCTTTTCCTTGAAACCAGCCAATAACTACATTCCTTCGCATCCAATACTGGTGGCGTCAACTCTTTTCTATGAAATTTCAGAGTTTGTATGTGTGTATGTCAGGTGTCAAGGTCATAAAGGTGCAAATCCGTCAGTTAAAACATTTAGTATTCAATGCTCGTCACCGAAGATGCATCTTCAGTGAAATGATGCAATGAAGCAGGGGGGGGGGGGGAAGGTATCTATAACCATCGTTCGCGCCTTGTACCAGACTTTAGTACAAGGTTAAATAATTTCTTGAATTACACTTTACATACGAGAAACCACATTCTGAATCTTATATTTCTCGCACTGAATTCAAAGCAAGAAAATGGTATAACCTGGCATTATATCTGTGGTTAAAGTGACCTTAGACGAGGTGTCCGGAATGGGAACAAACGCGGCAAACTGGACGGAAGCGTGGTGACCCTGCGGCCTAACGCGTTGGGCAAACGTTCCTAAGGTTCTCTGTTCGAGTCTCAGCTGTGACATGGGTGTTTGTGGATTTTATAGATCGATCGAGAATCACCCAGAAGATAACAATCCTGTTTCGAAACCTTCCAACAACGTGCACCTCAGCCGATTGGTAATCAGAAAAGAATTATACAGACTATAATAACATTGTTCTCAATTTTTATTAGGACATACCAAGGATGTTCTAATAGAGGATTTGCTTTTAGCTATCACATGCCCAGCGAAAGAGTGAGTGAAGTCAAAAAAACAATTGAACATCGACTAACGCGACGCACCTGATTGGTTTGCAAACAACTACAGACCTTGCTGACATTTTTGTCAGCCCAAAACATAGCTTTTGATTGGAGCAAGTGGGCGCACTGGGTGAGACTAAACTGTGACGTCAGGCTTCACGTTCTTGGAGAAATCGCAAATCCTTTATTCGAACATCCTTGGGGGAAATATACATCAGCAATATTTCTTTCACATTTCAAACATACCTCGTACAATTTATCTTATTGAGTATGAGAGAAAAGAGTTTAAAAAATGTGAGAGAGGTAGTGAGTGATTGGGTGAGAGAGAGAGAAAGCAGAAACAACAGTTTCCAAATCTTTGCACACAGGAAATGATTCCTTCGCGGAGACGGGTGTAAAAGAGCTCACAGATACAGAGCAGTGAGGTTATAAGAGATCAAAATGTATCATTCCTCGTTTGCTCATGAAAAATGCCAGTAGGAAAAAGAATACAGAGTGGAAAGAGGGCCCACTGCATACATATACGCACAAACACAGAACATATTATATACACACACACAATCTCGAGGACAGGTGATGAGTTGGCGTAGTGCCTATCCACGTCATTTAACTTCCGGTGAGTGGGCGTCGATGAAGCGAAAATACAGACCACCGCCACACACACACACATGAACATACTGCTTCCGTTCTAGGCCAAACGGAGCGTATTGGTTGGTACCTGACCAAAACGACACGAAAAAAAAATATGCACACATGCCATATGAATGATGATACACACCCTCCACACACATAGGTGAAATTACCTAAGTTAATTCACTAGTTGTATCACCGGTTAAAATACCAAAGAATTTGCGAAATCTTTTTTTATATATAATTGACACTATAGTCATACCACAGGTACTTCTACGAGTTACTAAAAAAAACATTTTACACAAATTAATTGTTCCTTTAAAAATAATGTAGGTTACAATTATTTTAAAAAAAATATTTATAGAGTCTGTCCTGTCTGTGAAATGAATGAATGACCTGTTCAGATATTCAGAAATCTCAAGAAAATATGGCACCGGTCAAGACAGAAATTTAGTAATTACTTTTCTACAAGTTCTTCATGGAAACTTCACAGACGCCCCTTTTTTAAGTCCTAACGAGATACTCCTTAAAGTTCATTGTTGGTAATTACTTAACCTCAAAAACTGGTATGCTGTACCATTTTTGACAGATCATATCTTAGCACCTAATTAACAGAAAGAAGTATCTCTTTTTTTTCCCTATATGATAGAGCTTTGTTTGTAGTTTGTGATGTCAAATGATTACTCGCATGTTCATTGTACAGGGTGTACAGAAAAATTCTGACAACTTTGATGAAAATAATTGAAAATTCCAATATTTAGGTAAGTTTTTACTCTCTTCTGTAACAAAGTACTTACTTCCTGTTTTACAACTTTGAGTAACCATTTCTGGGTATTATACTGCATAAATATATTCAAGGGGTTGGGACTGTTAAGTCCCAACATGGCAACAATGGTACAAGCAAGCAGCAATGGAAAGCTGGATGTTGTTTAAAAAATCGCCATATTTGGATGCCATTTAAAAAAAAAAAAAAAGATTTTTCAGTATATATATATCCTACAAGTAAACCAATTTTTCTTATCGACCAGCCAGCCTTTGGTTTAGATTTTATACCTAAAGGTTTCCTGCGAATTCTTCTTTTACAAAGTGGGCCATATTCGGACGTCACTTTCTCAGAAAACAAATTCGCAATACATCATCATATTCAACCGTTTTCTATCCACTGCTGAATGAAGGTCTCGACCCTTTTCTCTCTGCTGCTACCCTCAACCATGTAGCACCTGAAAAACACTTCATTTCATCTACCCATCTTGTATTTGGACGTCGTCTTGGTCGTTTCTTTTCTCTAGGAATCCAATGTAGTACGTGTACATTCGTCGTCCATCTTCCATCTGTTCGTTTAGCTATGTGACCAGCCCATCTCCACTTCATCTTTTTTCGCAGTCTTGATTATATATCTTCTACCTTTGTTTGTGTGCGAATCCATTCATTTGTTTTCCTGTCCCTCCTAGTCTTCCCAAGTGTCTCGCGAACGCAGTAGGGAAAGGGTCAATTCTACAATCGACTACTATACTTCAAGTCAGCGCTAAGTTGAGGCCAACTCTGATTTTGCGTACTCTCATTGGCCAAAATCAGACTTGGCCTCAAGTTAGCGCTGACTAGAAGTTTAGCGGTCGATTGTAGAACTGACCCTAAGTTTCTCAACTATACAGAAAAAAAAGGGGGGGTTAGAATCGGTTCACTTCAAGTACAATACGGTCTCTGGTAAATGCTTAATTTCGTTCGTCACTTGTATACAAAGGGTCCTGTGGATTGGATCCCCAGTGGAACAAAATGAACATCAGTGCTCCGTTATAGGTCCCGTTCTTGGGGTGCTCTCTCAATCGACAGAAGGCAATGACAAACTAGAACCGGTTCACCTTGGCCAAGGACGTTCAGTCAGAACATTATATAGTCATCATCATGATAAAAAAAAAAAGAAACAAGGGTTTTGGTCATTGTGTACTCACAAACTTACCTTTTAAAACATGACGTACACAAACAACACTTATTCCCAATTAATCTTGTAGTGAATGAGCTATTTCAGTCACCGCTGACAAAATAAACACCTGGCTGTGAACGCACCACATACTATACAAGTGTATACATTTAGAGACTGAAAATACTGTGTGGTTCGTCCATTCTACCTCTTCCTCCACCTCGAGCCCCACCCCCACCCCTATTAGAACCACCTCTTCCGGTGTAGCAAGCAAGCAAACCGGGGGCACCAGCCAGCCACACACATTTAGTGGCGTTGCATAATCCCAGTCTTTCCGAGAAGGTTTCAACAACTTCAGTTCAAAGAGGGGGGGGGGGGGGGCAAAGCAGTAACACTTCCTCGAATAAAAACGAAAAATTGTAGAAACGACAGATGCGTATCTGCAACATTTATCAACCGAGCAACGACATCCGGCCTCCTCACAAACAACCCACACGACTCGACAAGGTAATAGAAACACGTTAAAAAAAGAAGCCACTAAACCAAACAGCTATTCTTTTGATATGTGATGACACAGACACCAGAGAGCTGAAGCTCTTTCCTGCATATTCAAGAAGGCTCGAATTAGATTTCCGTTTCCATCTGACATTTTTTTTTTTTAATTATATTAAAATTTCCTGTCCCGTCACCAGGGATGTATTGGTCGGAGGGGTAAAAAATAGTATCATTTTTAGGCAAAATTATATACATTTTACGTAAATTTGACACCCAGACTCACACATCGGACCTCTAAAGGCGCTGTAACCCAACCATTATTGATACATGTCTGTCCGTCACCCCATTCGTTCACGTCAAACTTCCTACTATCCCTTCCATTAGCTTATCTTTCCATTAAGTCATCATAATCATCAATATTCTGCTGGAAGTGGTAGGTCCTTCAGGGCAAGCTAAGCCTCTTTATTCAGTCCGATGTTGTGATTTCCTTTTCATCTCAACATAAGATTTATCTTCCTTAATATTTTCAAGAAGTTAGATTCGTCTTCTTCCTCTTTCCCTCAACCAAACCTTCGATTGGATCCCTTAATATACAATATCTGAGCAGCCAATGTCCGAACCTGTTTCTTTTTTCTCTTCTTAAGCACTTTTTTCAACGTTTTTCACAACGTTTTTCTCTCGCTTCTCTAACAACCTGAAACATCCTTTTGAATACTAGCGGATAATCTGGTTAAGCTGTGGACAATGCGATTTTGTAAGTTTTTGGCTTTTTTTTTTGTACGTGTATGTGTGGTGTATGAGATTTAAATTAGTGTGATGGTGGCTAATTTAAACATAGTTTTAAATCATCGAAAATATATATATATATATATATATGATCTACTCTCTTCGGTTACATAATCCTAATAGAATGACCTGACAATAGCTTTTTCAATTGTTTTATCTTTTTAACAGTGATAAGTAAAAACACAGTGAAACGAAGATGTTTCAACGCCCTCTGAATCGTTTAATCATATTCAAAGATGGGAAATTCAATTGAACCTTTTATTTTTTTAGAGACAGAAACGGAAAACGAGAAAAAAAAACAATCAATATACTTCAATACTTCATGAATCGTTCAATCCTTTTCGGAGATAGAAATTGCAAATGACACAAGTGAAATTCACACTAATCAACAGCCTTCCAAACAGATAAAATATTTTTTTTCAACACAGAAATTAAGACAATCCAATATTCTTCTGAATTTGTTCATATTTGTTTTCAAACGCGAATTGCAAACAACATTATAAAATAGAAAAATTTCTATTGCTTTCTGAGTCATTCGATTGTTACTTCAAGAGAAAAATTCGAATGCCTCTTTATATCGTTCACTGTTTTGTTTCATCTTCGGGTAATATCGGTCATTATCCAATTTTAATACCACACGTAACTTGTTCAACCAGACTTTTTTTCGTCGGAAATTTTCAATTTACCTATATGAATCATTTTTTTCTTTCCCCACGCGTGGCTCTGTGTTCAAGCCCATTGAACAAACTGGACGTTAATAAATATTCAAAGTTAATTTTAAAAATTGACTACTGGGAAACAAAACAAACATGCTTGCCAAAAAAATTGTGTGAACCCATAAATGATATGCGACCTTAAAATCTCCCAGCTTATAAATTATTCCACTAAATAGATTTTTTGTAATTATCAATGTGGTCACATCATTACTCAGTTAGTTACTTACTGTATGACTTACGAAATACGCACGTTCATCGCCGCAGTAACAAACGTTCTCCATAGGATTCTATCCTTGAGCCAGTTTTCATGACAAACACCTACTTCTCGAAGATCCCTTCTAATATTATCCTCCTAATATCGTATCGGTCTTCCCAACGGTCTCTCTCCCTCCGGTTTACCAACCACGATGGAATATAATCTTTGTTTTCCCCCATCCGAGCTACATGGCCTGACCACCTTAGTCGTCGCGATTTCATTATTTTTACATCTGGTGAATCGTACAGTCCGTGGAGTTCTTCATTATGCAGTCTCCTCCATTCTCCAGTCACCTCATCCCGTTTCGGCCCGTACAACTTTGTCAAAACCTTGTTTTCAAACACACGTAATTTATGTTCATCTGCTAGGGTCGTACTCCAACTTTTGCAACCGTAAAGTATTACCGGCAGAATAACCGTTCTGTATATTTTCAATTTCAACTTCCTTGATATTAATCGCGAGGTTTAGGACTTCTGGGCTGAGTAGAAATATGCGTTGTCCGATGCTAAGCGACGTTTCATTTCTTCCCTGACCTCGTTTTTGCTTGTTACATATGCTCCCAAGTATTTAAATTTGTTTGTTTTTTCTCTATGCTCTCATTCTTAACTGTTATGAAACTATTTCCATCATTTCCTGTGTTTCTGCTAGTTTTTTTTAAAAATACTATGCTGCTTCTTCTTCGTTGTTGTTTTAATGTTGTAACAATCAGCAGAATTTATCATAAAATACTCGTATGCCGATAAATTTTTGTTATTGTCTCATCATGGACTTGTTCTTTAATTCTGTATATGCAAATCAGAAGATGCACTTTCTTTTAAATAAAGTACTCCATGTACAGAGGAAAGGTCCTCATATTCATTTCTACACCCCATTCCTTTCTTTTTTTGAAAGCCTCTACAGAACAGAGACAGCCTGACCAGTTTCCAAGAATATGTTTTGAGCTGAGCTTACAAAGAAGCCATTACTGACACAAGGTGCTAAAAGGTACTGTACCACACAAGCAGTTTTGGAAAGAGAAGACAATTCAAGCTATCATAAAAGCTGCATGAGACCTCCGTCTCCAAATCTGGAGTCAAGCAGCGACAGCTTGGCTAGGACTTCACTAGGACCCATTATTGGTGAAATCCAAAAAGTCACGTACGACGAATTAAACTGTTGAAGGAATGAGCAACGGATTTTTAGAGAAGCGACGCTTGAATAGAAAGAACAACATGAGGAGCGAATCGAAAAAGAGAATTTCAAATTTTTGGAAAGAAAGAAAGAGGTCACGAGCATTTTTTTTAGAAAGAAGAATGAATTGGACAGTCAGTGCAGTTTTGGGAGCCAACACCTAACATCACAAGTGAGCACGGTTCGTTGTGACTGGAATAGTTGACATACCTCTCGCGATATTTTTTATTTGTGTGCCAAGCTCTAGTAAGTAAACATGCGCAGATAAACGCCGACGTGTGCTCCCAAAGTTTGAGTTACCTTTTTCGCGCATACTATCTCTTCGATCGCTTCCTCATTACTATTCAAAGTTACAATATGTTGTGTGTCTCTCCGTGCCCTTCCCGAAACAATGTGCTTCGGTATGAGACAGATATTCGTGACAGTGTGATTAAGAACGTGTCAGTGCTGTGTGCTGTGTGTCGCCACTGCGATTGCGTCGTATTACTCAAATGCAACAGTCCTCAACTGACGCTGCGAGGATGGAACCCAAGGCATCAAGGTACTGAGAGCCCACCATCGCCGACAGCATCAGACCAGGTAGGGTGTATGAAATCCTTTTTAGGTATACCAATTATCAATCACAAGGCCAGAAGAAGAAAAACACTTCAAGTTTCGTTCTGAAAAACAGCCTGAACTCGTCAGTGGAGGGGAATCCCATCCAACACCGGAGAAAAGTAAGGAACTATATATATATCCCTTTTTTTTTTAACAACCTTATACCCCCTCGTCTACATTGATCTGTGAAGGGTGGCGAACCTCACCACCGAATTACCTGTAAAGTAACTGACTGAATGACGAAACTATTCTTTTCATCCGCATAAATAGTGACTTTGGAAGGTACCATTACTTTAAGGTCAGCATCGCCACTGAACTTCTATGGTCTCTTTTATTTTATATATCTAAACGTACCTTTCATAAAAATCAAAAACTTCTAGAATAAACTTGAGAAACCGAAAATCAAAATTGTGAGTTCCAATAATTTCTGTTTTCCGCCGCCAGTGTGATTGTTTAAATGAGTGAAACCAATCAAAATACAATGAAATGTCTGTACTTGTCAACATTGCCTGCCGTGCCATGGATTTCAGTCATGAAACTTGAGAAGAACATTTTTTTAAACGTAATATTGTAATAGCATGAGAGTCAATTTGGCAGCAGCGGCAACATCTGTATATTTTCTTAGTTGTATTATCCGTTTGTGTTGATAGTATCGATCGTCCCCAGCTATTTCACTTCTGTATTTGTATTTAATCCTTGATATTTTGTATTGATATCGTGTATCATTTTTGCACTGTTTGTCATCTGTTGGTCTGAAAGGAAAAGCTGAGTGTGACCCAGTTTCGAAGAATGCGTTCTGTTCATGTAAAGCACCTCAAAGTCCGCTACTAATAGTCTGTTGGGCTCTGCCCACTTTTCCATTGTACCCATGACTCTCGGTAAAGTACTTTATATATATCTATTCACAACAGGACCCGTCGTTTTCCTTTTTATTATCGAGGTCCTCTAAGTTCCGAGAACAGATGCAGACATCACGATATCTTCTATTTTTTTTTCTTTCGGGTAATTTATCTATTGTGTCATTAGATCATTGTGAGTTATGTATGTACCGAATATTCCTGGCCAGCGATATTCGAATCTAACCTAGTTTTTAAGAGATATCATTATGCCATCGTATTCCTAGTTCTAAGTGTAGTAGAATCTATAGTAGTATTTCATAATGTATGGCTCGTAGTGTAGTTATAAGTTGATATTTAGGTATTTATGTGTCTTTATGTTTATGTGTGTCTGTCAACGGCTGACAGCGATCAATACGCTAATAGTAAAACCAAAAGGTGAAAAAAAAAATAATATCTGATAATGATCGATGCATAGTTAAGTATGCTACTCTATCTGTTCAGTCTTTCTACTTTCATTTTTTTTCCCCTCACAAACAATTCCTCATTTTAATTCATCAGAACTCTTCACATCTTCCTTCCCGATTTTCTTTCGTTAAGAGTAATATTTCATAGTGCTCCTTCGATAGTAAACAAAACAATTACGTAACGTTACACATCCAATTAAATGGTATAAAACTGTAAACGCTAGCGTAAAATGGCCCTCAGCGGCGCTATCTTTTGTAAGTGCTCAGCAAAAATGTAAATGGTCAAATTTTAGTGAGTCCTGGTTAGTCCTCCTCTAGCTACAAAGAGCTGTATGTACTTTGCTGCATGTAATCTAAAACGGCTTCGGCCGCATCTCTGTGAAAATCAAAGAGCAAAAGAAAAGGGAGAGTGATTTGTAAGCTATTGTCATTTGCGTGAATTTTGCTGCTCGCGGAAATCAGTTACTTGAATCATTCTGTATAAAAGAAAACAAAAACATAACTTTCATGTAAGTAACGTCCATCTAACGATATTTTCTTTTGTACAAGCCTTTTTTTTTTGAGATTGTGATTAGTGCTAGGAAGGAGGAGAGACAGGCACTAATACTATTTTCCACATGTTCAACTACTTTTCCATGTTAAAAATTGATAACAGGTCAAAACATTACTGTAATTCCTAAATCAACCGAGGGATCACATCTCTCTGGCGCTTCTCTGTGTTGTTAAGTTTTCATTAGATTTCATTAAGTTTTTCATAAAGTTTATTATTGTTATCCAAAGCACCTATTTCATTTCAATGTAATACACCATCCTAGTTTCTTTTTTTTTATTTTTCATGCCTCGACATGAGTGTAATTTTTAATTTTACTATCCATATAAGTTTTAGAATGTTCTTTTACAGCCTTAGAAGGCAGGAAGTTTTCACATTAGAGATATTTCTTAGGAACGGTTTTGCTTGGCTCCCATCATCCGCGTATTTAGTTCTATCTCCGGACGTGCCCATTTGGCACTTTTGCAGGACGTTCGTCTGGTCGGGTGGAAGCAGAATGCACTGTATTAGAGCTTCTTCATGGGGAGATGATGCTGGTGGCCAGGCGAAATCGTTCCGGTATCCAATTTAAAATGCATAACTCCTGGTACCGCCGCAGGTGCCCAGAACGAAAATCTTTATCGGCTTTCGTACGAACCTCTGTCTGAGTTGTCTTCCTTTCCCATAGTTTTTTTTTATTCGAAGATAACCTGCTTCCCAACATTCCTATCCTACCTTTCGATCACCTTCCTATAAACTCTGGAGCCGTCGGGGAAGTGTGATTCGAACCTAAGCCAAATTTATTGAATCCATCGAAATCAATTTATTGCCAGTTGCGAGTGCTTGTCTCACAAGCACAAGCAGTGGTTATAATGTGAGAAAAGAGCATGTGTAAATATTAAATTATCATAGCCCATACAAATTTGATTTTTAACATTAGTGCTCAACAAACATTGTTATGCATCTTGTATGACGATATTTTATCATGCTGGAAAAAAAGAAACAAACAAAACACAGCTGAGAACACAGCATTTCTATAGGTTAGAATAAAACATGAATTATTTCACACGGTTTCTGGAACTACATGATTATTTAGCTAAGTTATGGTGCTTATATAATCATCAATTTCCTCACACGGAACTAATTTATTTAGTTAATTATTGTGCGCATTAGCAATGAAGACGAGACGGAATTTCTCTCCGTGAGTTGTCAATCTTAAGGTAAACAATAACATTCTCTTTCCTTCTAATAACAAGGATTTTATTATTCTAACTCATAACAAGGTAGTTCGTCACTGTATAACCGAATGAATCCGGTTTCCAATTTTGTGTTGACAATTTTCCTGTGCAATAATTGATTTCCCTTTTATTCCTCGTTAGAAATTCTAACACTCAAATAGGGCTACGAATATCAACTTAATATTTCTTTTGTAAACTCGGACCTCCCCCCACTAGTGTACTTTTTAATAACTTTTTTCGCTTTTGAAGAATTTAAGTAATAGGACATCCGCGCTATAATTAAATAAAACCTTATTTTCCTTACATGTAAAGAAGAGACTTGCAGTTAAGTGTCTTCGTCGTCAGAGGGCAGGAGTTAGAAAACAGCAGAGACATCTAGCGTTAGTTTTGATAACTCTGTGAATATTTGCAAACAGACAAATAAATCTACGATCTTTTTACATCGTTTATTTGAGCATAAGTGCAGATAAACACAAAATCCTTATTCATGAAACATTAGTACGTTTACTACTTGAATAATGAGTACTATTGTTCTTGGGGTTAATTGCAATCGTAACTTCAGAATTGTATCTAGAAAAACATTCTGGACATCAAACTGTCACAAAAGTTTGTGATCACATCACAGCTCAGAAGTTATGATTGCTATTAAACCAAGTTATGACTGCAATTAAAAAACTACAACCAATGACACTCATTATTCAAATACCATCTCAACATAGCGACATCAACTTTCTTTGTTGTGTACGTTCTTAAGGAATCTAGTTCCATATTAAGAGTTTTGTAGTTTGTCATCTTCATTTTGCCCTATTTACACAAATTTGTAGCTTGCTTTTAAAGACACTTCAAAAGAATGAATTTCATCAACGATTACTGGTCTTTCCTCCATTACATTCCATGCTACATATTCTCGGAAACACAAATATCAAGGTTCCGGATAATTACTATGTTTTGGGGACAGTCTGCCGATGACGTATCACATCATCATACAAGTTACTCGTGACTGTGGTTCTACACCGGAACTTAAATAAGCCTAACGCTTCTCTTCTTTCCTCTTCATGCATGGCTGAGGACGATCCATACAACACAAACCATTACAAATTAGACTTTCTTCAAAGTCATTAATGAGAATGACTTACAAGGTGAAGTAGGGAAGTGACCCCCCCCCCAAACACACACATATTGTACATCAATTGAAAGGTCTTATTGGGTATAATAAAATGCCAAAAGATTAGATTGCCCAAATATATCTAGTACGAGTTATGGGCGTTAGAGGGCCAGAAGACTTTTAGACTCCGTAATTCAGGTGCCACCTATGAAGAGCTTCAGGTGCGAAAAGACGTTGCAAAAGCACATTAATTGCATTTATATGTTTATTACTTTCCATTAGAAATGTCTCTAAAAAAAAAGGTGAAGCTATTCCCTGTGCGAGGCGAACGCACCGTGAATGGCGCATGGGGGTTGTAGGGGAAGCGCTCCATATATTTTCGACCTACGGTACTAAGTCCCACACTCTACAGCCTTTACCTTTCCAGGTGCCCAGCAATACCAAAGACACACTGATACTCAATTTGATAGGAGGCTGACCGCTACTTCCACAATCGACTACTAAGCTTTTAGCCAGCGCTAAGTTGAGACCAAGTCATATTTTGCGTACGCTTTGCGGTCTTAGAGTGCATCTCAGAGCGCAAGACATGGGAACACTGCGAAAAAAATATATAAAGCGTCCTGGCCGGGATTTGAACCGGGACCGCCCGATTTGTAGTCAGACGCGCTACAGCCTGAGCCACGGTAGCTCATCGTGGCCTCCCTGTTGTACCTCCCCACACATTATGAAATAAAAATAAAATATTCTCGTACATCTGAGGCTCTGGTCACTACCTTCCTCGTCCCTGCTCCTCGAAAAGCAATCGCCAAGTAATGTCATCCATCAAAACGTGACTAGCTTCGGCTACAAGTTATCAGTTCAGCCTATAGAAGAAAATTGATTATAAACTTATTCATATCAACTAGGTAATTCTATCCTACGTACAGAGGAAATTTCTTCTTTCTTTAAACCCCACAAAAAGAGTTCACGTGATATCTTCATTTTAAAAAGGTCCCGGTCGGTCGGTCTCTCTTTCTTCTTCTTCTCTCTCTCTCTCTCTCTTTATATATATATATCCGGAACCCACTTTGCCAAAACTGTAGATCCCGTGCTTAGATTAATTTATTAATTTTATTTTATATGGGCCAGTCTAGTGACTTTGGACTTCGGCCCGTCACAATAGATCATATACATACATCTAGTTCAAATCCACACCCATGCTCCTTCCGGGACTCGAACCCGGGACCTTCCAGTCGTAGGGCTAACGCCCGCAAGGCTACCCGGCCTGCTCCGGTGTTTAGAAGTTCATCCGCTCGTTTAGGATTTTTTAATCAAATCAATATACATATATTCAGATTGTTTTAATACTTCAGAACACAAACTAAACGTATTGGTTCGACACTTTACAATTTTCTTTTCACACATAGAATAGCTTTCCCCACCTTTCTTTCTCCTTCAGATCAAAGCAAAAATGTTCTTACTACACAAAGATCAAGAATACGCCCCGCCCTTCATGCTCCAACTCCCAACAGCCTCGATTTTTCTGAAGAACATCTTTCGTAGAAACGGATGTCGGCAGCAGTCACAACACTCTAACGGTGAATAATACGCTACTCTTTTCTTTTTCCTTTATCCCTGGCGGGGTCGAGATTGACCTTTTCAACAATGAATCTCAACGTTCCTTGTGCAGACAGACTTCATCTCTCTTCGCTGCTCTTCAGAGGTTTATTCACGGCAACCCTCCCAAGGTGAAGAATTCATTCATACACACTGATGCGCAAATCCGCGAAGTGCTTGCTATCTGTGTGAGAAGCACCACTTTAGGAGAAAAAAATATATATACACAACACACAACAACGCCTTATTCAGATAAACAGGCCACCAGTATATAACGTTTTCATGACATCATTTATTTCACGTAGGTTGCATCTTCACCTTAATACTTTTTTGAAGTATCCGGACATCCATATCGAACATTGACATACCAGCACAATGAAGATACATCCTTATATTATTTTTTTTCTAGGTTGAATTACCAACTTCTGCCTGAGCCTGTCATATCAGCAACGGATAGGGATGAGAAAGTAGCGCCCAAGGGATTAGCTAAGGTACAACCCGGAATTCGCCTAGTAGAACTGAAGAACCCCCTGGAGAACATCGGTCATGATGGCCAGCAGCGGGATTGGTACCAGCGTGGCTCTTCATTATTGATAATTATCGATCCATAGCAACAATATGAACTGTGCCATAGGGCTGCGTACTTTTTTTTTTTAACTACTGTTTGAAATCGGATATCATTGGTATGCGTAAATAGTATTGTTTATTGAATATCGGTGATACTCTTGAACTCAAAATATTGCTCAGTATCGATTATCTTTTAAAACATCGTTGAAATTTGTTCGAAAGGGATATTAACGAAACTAAAATATCGTTGAACTGAAATTGCTGTGTGTTATCGACTATAGTTGGCTTCAGAATCTTTATCGATATCAACTATCATTAGAACATTTTCAACATCGAACATCGCTGAATTCATTTGATCCCACCGTTGATATGAAAATATTGTTGGCTATAAAACACCGTTCAGTATCGAAATGCTAATCTTCGATTTGCTCGAGAGTGAGCTTTTGATATGTAAAAATCGATTATTCGATATATCGAAACTTGCGTGGCCTCTCTGTATATAAATTTTGCTAAACCAATTCGTTCGTACTCTTCCGCGATTAAAACCTCCTAAACCAATCGCGTACGATTAAGCGATCAGTTGTACGTGGTGACTGATATCTTAGTTTCATTCGTGACAGTTGATGAACGACCTACAGTCAGCAAATCCCTTGTTTTACATACTATGTAGAAACAAATATTCAACACTGCGTCAATAATAGTATTATTAACACGTAAATTATATAGGCTATAAGCAGGATAAAGGAATAACACCACTAAACAATGAATGTACACTACATACAAAATGATCAATATTTTACTCTAAAGTTTTTAATAATAATAGTAATAAATATGAAGATTGTTAACTCGAAGACCAATGTCTAGGAGGACTTACTAGAGACAGTTTCAAGTATGATATACACTTGAGCCTACAAAGAAATTAAGTTGTCATTATCGTACAAAAGAAAATCAAAATACTTTTATTATGGCGTAACATTCAACTCATGTTGTCACAAGAAAACTGAGCAGTTCGCCACTAGGTCCAGAAAATATGCTAATGTGGTTAAATTTATTACAATAATGCTCTTCTAGGTCTACTTTTCGATGAGCGATGGAGGACATTTGCATTTAAAAGTTTAAAATATTACCTCACTCTGTAAATTTTCAATTCATAATCTGAAACAGTCCCCAGAAAGTATTAACTGAAATTCAGAAATAATGTATCTGTACAGTAAAACAAAACACCTTTCAAATGATGTGCCACTGGATCACGGGAATGGTGAAGCACGCTAAAATTTAACACAATGATATCTCTTTCTCAAAATCAAAATTGGCATGTTTTAAGATTTTTTTAAAAAAAAGAAAACTACCGTTTATCAAGTAAACGGTGTGGAAAGTTTTCCTGGACTCACCCTGTATACTTATCCGATTTACGACATTCGAACTGAACTCCGCTTTGGTATGCAGCCAGGTGAACAGCGAATCAAGGTGGGTTGCAGAGCAGTAAGGTTAATATTAAAGTTTGGGAATTAATAATGGTCAGTGTATTAAGTTTAATCGAAATCAGACTAAAGAAAAAATAATTTAAAAAAAAACTTTAAAAAATAGTTCGTACTAAAAAGTAAAAAAAAAAACTGTTTATGCATGACAAAAGAAAAGCATGCGGCGCTCACTCATATAGAGTCACTTGATAAATTCTTCAGTTGGCGCGCCGCATGCTTTTCTTTTTAGTCATGCATAAACCCTTTTTTAGTATGATTTGTTGAAGAAAAGTATGTTTTTTAAAAGTGTTTTATTATGTTTTTGAGTTATTTCGGTGTTCGGATACGTTTTTCTAAAGCTGATCTTGTCACCCCAATCCTAGTGTTATGCAACCAGTCAAACGCAACACCATTGCGGGCCACTATTTATTTTAGGATAAAGAAGTTCTTACTAAAAACAAATAAAATATGCCTTTACAATATATAGAAATATATGAACGTAAAAATGGAATATTGTAATCTATTGTCACGCATCTTACGTCGCTGGGCAAAATTTTCATCGTTCTATGACGTCGAGAAATTGAGTTAAATTAACGTTCCAGCTTCCAAGATTTGAGGACACGATGAACCACTGTGAATTAAGAGAAATGTAGGTAAAAATTGCCGGAATTTCCAGTTCGAAACTTCGTATCAAATAAACCTAGAGTTAAATTAGACGTTTATCTATCAGAAAGTTTGAACTGGAAATTCCGCAGAATTTTCTCCTTTCAATAAAAAGACAACAACTACTGTAGGTGACAAAAATTGTAGATACGTGGTATCCCTCGACATTAGAGGTCTGCATGGGCCGGATTTTTTTAAAATTGTATTTTAGAGGTTTAATTTTGCTGTTTAAAAGCTTACATGATTCAGATAGAACAACGAAATTAAGGTTATTGTTTACACTTACTAACTATATGAATTCTCTACAAAGCAATGTTCATTTTGTATAAATTCTCATGAAATGGAAACAATTATGTGTATTCACTCAGCTCAGACTTAGTCCTGGAGCTCAATCATTGTTTAATAGTACATTAACAAACGATATGAATATTCTAAATATTTAAAACAAAATGTCAATTTTTGCAAATTCTTGTTCCGAATGTGTTTGTTCTTTTAATTCATTGTAAGAAACAGTAATTTCACAGACAAGCTAAGCATGTTTACTTCTGTTACTTTGAGTTTTTCTCTCCACTACACAGTGATAATAAGATTTTTAGTGTGGGCATCTGTTTTACCGAAGTTACGAATTTAGATGTGCTTTAAAAGTTATCCCGAAAGAACGGTATGATAAATATCCTTGTACAGTATATTTGCATAGCTAGGCCCGGAAAGGCCCGAGAAATGTTATTGTATATTTTAAAATTTACGGCCCGTGCCCGAAGTGATGTACTCTTTGTAGGTCCTAGTCCGGCCTGCGGGCTGGGCCGGGCTCGCTCACAGACCTCTACTCGACATTCGAACAGAACTCCGCTTTGGTATGCAGCCGGATCAACGGCGAATCAAGGTTGGTTGCAAAGCAGTAAGGGCAATATTAAAGTTTGGGAATTAATGGTCATGCCTAAACTTTGTGGGTAGTCAGTCATCCTCTAAAATGAGGGCATGTCTGACTGAAATCGCTCTGCGTTGTTAATTTATAAGAAAAATAATTTAATCTGTCTACACATTGTTTAGTGAACTCTCAAAACTAACGCTAGGTGACTGATTTTTTGTAACATCTGCTCTATGGTGACAAGAAAGGAAACTTACTGCAACTCGCTTCTTTTCATTCAACAAAAAAACCGTTTAATTATTTAGTCTTCCAATAGGCATCAAAACAGAACTGTTTGGTCCGAAGCAGGAGGAATGGCCACCCTATCTGTAACTACACCGCCTAAAATTTATGCACAAATAACCAAACACACACACACAAAGAAAGCATAATATTATGTACAAACATTCCACCCAAAATCGTTTTAAAAACTTCCTGACTTAAAATCCTGGATAAGTTACTGCGTTCGGGTGTCATCAAGCGGTCCCGACTTCTGGGTGGCCGAGAGGGTAGAGCGCTCGCTTTCTGTGCGCGCGGTCACGCATTCAAACCCCGCCGGGGTCCATTGAACACAGATTAAAGTTCACGCGCGTATTCGGAGCCCACTTTACTCAAAACTAGCCCATACTTAGAAGCTCACCGGCTCGTTGAGGAAGTTAATAACAATCACTCACTCAAGTAGTTCCGGCTTCGATCATCAGTAACAACTGAACTGATTCGGAATCCACTTAAACATTGTAAGTTCCATTCTTAGCATGTTAACTACGAAGACATGGCAAACCAGCACCGATTCTGCTTGTCCAAGGACTAATCTCTGATCTCTCTTTGGTCCGGGCAGAGCACTCACCATGAGTAATTTCGCCAGACCCTTTCTAATGGGGGTGCACCTCTAAATTTGTAACAACACCCCAAACTTAAATACTTTTAAGTTTGGAAAACATTACACCATTCCAACTTTGATTTTACACCCCACAAACTAAAAACAAAACTGTCTGACATCCTTACTCATCATCATCATCAAAAGGGGTTAAAACTAGCTTTAGGACAGAGTAAATACATCACTTTCATTATATTTATTTTATGGCATTTAGGCTTCTGGCTCATGCTAAGTAGAATAAGGGAGAGCAACGTGGAGGAATGTAGATCAGGACCTAGTTGTAACGAACCATCTCGACATTAACCTTGTGTGGCTAAGAGAAACCATGGCAAAACCTGTCAGTACGACCGGCAGCTGTATTCGAACCGAGGATATTTCAAATGCGAGGCGAATGCTCTATCAACACAGCTATGGCTACTCGGTACATCGTTTTCATATGACAATAGCCACAGTTCGATTTTAAAAATAGAAAACGTTTATTTTCACCCGGGTAGATTTTCGCAAATAATAATTTATTTGTACTATAAATTTTAGATTAGAACATATTTATTACCTGAAATGCCAGCAGTAATCCACGGTAACGTTTTGTCTTGCTTCTCCGATATATGTCGCTCCAGACCCATCAATAAAACATTCCTATAAACACTACCAGTTTCACAAAATATCAAACGGAAGTGTCCTTCTGCAAAATAGTAACTTCACTTTCAAAAAATCAATTTCGCTGAAATTGTGGCGCGCTGTTTCTTTTTCTTTTTTTCTTTTTCAAACTTTGGTCTGCCAAAAAAATACACTTATTTCTGTCAGTACCGAAGGTCAGTGATGACGTTGATGTTCTGTATGTAAACGACACTTTGGAAAAAAAAAATACTGTTTTTAAATCGCGCTTACGTACATAAACCACCGTTTCCTGCACACATTAATGCACGTGTTCTATATGCGCTCACACACTCACACAACACCGCAAACGAGCACAGCACTATTCCTCCACCACTTGAGGCGCACCACTCTTCAATGTTTGCAGGGAAACACAACACTCCTCTCGTTCGTCCGTATCGTACGATGCATGCACACGGTGCACAGCACACGGAAATGTGCTTGTGCCTGCCTACTGCCTAACCAACCATGGGCCAGGCGGGTGGACGAGTTCCATAGTGAATGAAATGTTGCCACCTACAATGCGCTCAAAAACCACTACTGCTTACATCACACACACTCAGATGAGTGAGTCAAAGCCAATAAGGATTAAGGATTCTTCTGACTGACTGAGGAGGTCTTCAACCTTTAGCTACGAGGAGATGTGGAGGAGGAAAAGTGAATGATTTTTTTTAATCCATAAAACCTAAGGTGTGTTTAAAACCTAATCCATCCCCAGTGATGAGTGGTAATGCCCGCCGTCTTGCAATTATGGGGCTCCGGATGTCGAGTCCATTTTAAACTCGTGGGACGCTATCATCAACCGATGAAAAAGAACAGCAAACCACCATCAGTTCTCGTTGTCAGGGATCTTCGGCTCCTAGATCTGCCTCCAGGCAGAACATCTATCATCATCATCATCATTAAATACTTCAGTATGTCCTATGACCACTTCTGCTGCCTTCTCTTCTCTCCAGTTCAAGTCATGATTTAGTCCCTTCTAATATTCACCTCCTCGACACAAACAGTTGCGGCTTAGGGTCTAAACTGGTTCAGGGCCCCGGCTAAAGGTAAATCAGTTACCCTTACGACCAAAGGGAATAGATAACAGACGCTCTAACAGCGTCTATAGCCCAGGACCCCCAAATAGCTTCATCCAGCACTGCTCGTCGCTAGTGCTTCACAGGGTGCAATATAGTGAGTGGTCGCGTACTACGTACACGTGCTATATTTCAAAAAGCAATGAATGACATTATGGTCCCTGGGACCAGTGTTGGGGATGCCGGGATTATCCCTGGTGCGTGCGGATTTTATCCCTGGTTGTTGATTCCGAATATCATCCCAGCCTGGGATAAAAATCTTTGTATTTCTGGCCAAACAGGTACTATGATGAAACTTATCAGCAACCAGCAACCCTTCGTAATTTATAACAAATAGAACACTGCCTGGGACCACACTTCAATATTTACACTACTTTCTCCAATACCGAGGTAATTTTATTGCATTACCTGTCGGACTTCATACGCCTACGCAATTATGGGTATTCTAATTTCTCAGCTAAAATACAAAAAATCTTATGTAGTTCATTTGATTGGGACCGCTTTTCATTTTTTGTTTGTTTGTTGCCTGTCACTTGTTCAGTATCTTTAAAAATATTAAAACTCACTCAGCCCCCCCCCCCCCACACACACAGAGAAAGTGTACGTCGCAACACCCTTTACCCATAACGCCAGATATGTAAAGTTTCAAAACAATCCGTTTTTGTTCTTTAACTATTTGGTTTGTTTGTTTGTTGGAAAAAGAAGTGGCGTTGATTTTCATTAAAGGTGCCATACCGGTATTACCTTGTATGATAAACAGAGCCCGGGGATAAGCGCAATGGTTCAATTCCGATTAGCGATTTTACAGCCCTACCAGCGGAAGCGAAATTAGTCAGTATCAGAAATGCTTCAGTTAGGAAGCAAGTGTCTGCAAACAGAGAAAAATGAACAAACTGGTTGTCTACCTTCTTTATTACCGGAATTTTTCAGACATGACGAACAGTATAGTTTTGCACAAGGTGATTTTTATCCATGCGCGTTTTTCAACCTTTTCGTACTAACGGACCGGTAAATTATAGGGGACGGGGAAGATGTCAGTAAGTTAGAGGTATATTTGATGTTCAAAAGATGTCAACAAACCTTCAGATTATAGTTCTTCTAAAAATGAATACAACAGTTTCGCGGACGATACCGGTCCGCGGACCAGCGGTTGAAAGCCACTGGTCTATGCGACAGGAATATCGTGTTAAAAACTCTATTTCTCTTCCTGTAGACCTGTTAGAAAAAAGGCACAGTGGCATATGGAAGCGAAAAGTAAATTCGCGATCTGCGTACGATATGACTGAAATGGAAAAACGAAAACAGAAGAAGACGGATGCAGCTTAAAAGAAAGAAAATCGTACGTTGATGAAGGCGAAAACGGAAGACCAGGTGAACTGGTGAATATTAAACTTAATCTAAAAACGCTGCCCCTATCGTCACATAATTTTCCTTCTCTTTCAATATTTTTAATTAACATTTACTCTACGAAATGGTAAAGAAAGAAAATTAGAAGCTTTCGAAATGTGGATATGAAAAAACGGACATGATCATCTGCACACAGAAGATACGTAATACAGAGAACGGGTGAGAGTGGTGAGAAAAGAAGAATATTTGAGACAATAAAGAAGAGAAAATAGAACTGATAGTGATATTCTTTACGCATTGTTGAGGAAAAAAGAGGAAGAAGAAGAAGGCAAACACAAGCCTTTAACAGAAAAATAAAACTACAAAACCTAAGATCGGACTGAATGAAACGGATAAAACGTGTCTCGAAGGACCGGCCGTGGAACGCAAATGGCGACAAAATTTTGTAAAACGTCTCTTTTGCAAGCATGCTTCTGAGGAAAGGGATTGATCCAATAGCGACCAGGGCCGTAGGCCATTCGCACAGTGGAACTGAGAAACGCTAGTACAGGCCACCGTGGGTCTATCTCCCTGCGCTAGTAAACCTCAGTTGCGATGAATGTCATAAGGATTAGAACCTGCGTCCTAACCCAATGCCGATCCAAAGACCGCGTTTCGATCTTCGTCTCTCTCTCTCTCTCTCAGTGTGTGTGGAGAGAGGGGGCGCTTTATTAAAAAAAAATCATGTCACATTCGCGGACGAGAGTCAATTTCCTCGAAAACTAATACGACGTTGAAAACACTGCGCGAATCCTCGGTAGGGGAACCTTGTTGCCACACTAGTGGGTTGAATAGATGTTTTGTGAATCACTGACCTCCTTCAGCTGTCACTATGTGGCAACATTGGTTAACATTAGCACCGAGGGGCGGTAGGCAGTGGAAAGGGGACTATTTAAAGGAGCGAAGGGGAGGAAGGAGCGAGGGAAGAGGGCACATCCGGGATGGCTGACTGCCCTGAATGACTCGGCTCTCGACTCCGCCGCTGTTGGATTTGCACGACATTACCGGCCGGAATCCTCGTAGTACGGAGGTAGAAAGAGAGGAAGAGACAGACAGTCACAGAGGGGAGATGAAAAAGTGAATATCCATGATGTAAGACAACAGTCAGCATCCATATGGGATACCATTAGCTACGGCAACGTCCTCGGAAATATTTACCAAGGAATTTCCTTACGAAACAATATAATATTCACCAGAATCCCCTTTGCCATTTCAGCAAAGACAAAATGACAGGTGCGAAAGCATAACGTAGTAAGTATTTTGATGACACTAAGATATTTCTGATGTAGAAATTGACTTTCAAAATGTTTACAACTGTTGTTTGCACTTACAGCCTTATGATTTTATACCCGTTAAATTACGTACAATACCGTGACTACAACCGCAGCGATTCCGGTCGAGTACCAAGGACTACCAAGTACCAACCGCGTGCATCTGTGTCGTATGTAGCGCTCCCTATCCATTATACTCGGCCCATACACTACGCACGCTACTACGGCTTTAACCACGCCCACGATCGCTACTTCCACTACACAGATATAATCACACATTGAATTTTGAATTTCCTTGAACACGAAGTCAATACTATTTACCGAAACGTCGGAAGAACACGTCTAAACAGAAGTTTTATTGCGTTAGTTCCGATTTACAAAAAAAATGCGATAAATCTGACTAATAATTACCGCGGAATCTCGTTACTTCCAACGTGTTACAAAGTATTAAATGATATCCTGTTAACACGCCTAAGTGTATACGTAGATGAAATAATTGGAGATCACCAATGTGGATTTAGAAGTAACAGATCCAAGTTGGACCAGATTTTTGCCTTGAGACAAATTTCGGAGAAGAAATGGGAATACAATGGGATCGTTCACCAACTATTCATTGATTTTAAAAAAGTATATGATTCTATCAAAAGGGAAAAGTTATACAGTATCCTGATACATTTGGATTTCCGAAAAAAATGGTTCAACTAGTGAAGATGTGTCTCAGCGCCCCCTAAGCAGATTGGGGATAGGTAACAAACAATATGTCAGATACTTTCAAGATTCGCAGCGGGTTAAAACAAGGTGATACCTTATCCCCACTACTGTTTAACTTTGCGTTAGAATATACGATTTAAAAATTAAAGGGGACAAAAAGGGACTATCATTGAATGGTTTTAATCAACTGTTTGTATACGCGGATGATGTAGATTTAATAGGGGATGATATAGATGCACTACAAAGCAACACCAATGTCTTACAATGTTAGTAGAAGCGTGCGATCAGATAGGTGTACAGGTAAATAGGCCTATAGATAAAACAAAATACATTATAATAAGCCGAAACACAGGGAATGAAGGAAATAAAAACAAAAGAATTAGGGATGAGGCCATAGAGAAAGTAAACAAATTTAAATACTTGGGAACATACGTAACAAGCAAAAATGAGGTCACGGAAGAAATAAAAAAGTCGCTTAGTATCGGGAAACGAATATTTCTATTCAGTCCAAAAACTTCTAACATCGCGATTAATATCAAGGAAATTGAAATTGAAAATATACAGAACGGTTATTCTGCCGGTAATACTTTACGGTTGCGAAAGTTGGAGTACGACCCTAGCAGATGAACATAAATTACGAGTGTTTGAAAATAAGGTTTTAAGAAAGATATACGGGCCGAAACGGGACGAGAAGACTGGAGAATGGAAGAGACTGCATAATGAAGAACTCCACGGACTGTACGATTCACCAGATGATGTAAACATAATGAAATCGCGACGACCAAGGTGGGCAGGTCATGTACCTCGGATGGGGGGGAACGATCATTATATTCTATCCTGGCTGGAAGGACGGACGGACGGAAGGAGACTGTTGGGAAGACCGCGACATCGTTGGGAGGGCAATATTAGAAGAGATCATCGAGAAGTAGGTGTCCGTGATGACAACTGGCTTGATATTGCCCAGGATAGAATCCAATGGCGAATGTTTGTTACTGCGGCGATGAACTTGCGAGTTCCATAAGCCATAGAGTGAGTGAGTTAGGAATCTAAGGCTCAGGCCGGGATAGGGGAGGGGAAAGGATGCGGGAAGGTGTCGGCCAGGGCCTATGTTGAAGGTGCCATCCCGGCATTTGCCTGCTGCGACTGAGTAAAAACCCTGGAAAAACGTTAGTCAGGATGGTCAGCAGCTTGGAACGAACCCAGAACCTCCCAAATGCGCCAACCTTTTAATGCGGTAGTTAATTCCTTCTAGGTCCTAAGGAATATATGTGCCAAATTGCGTTCGAATCCGTCAAGATGTGTAGAATTCTATAGGGTTCAAAGAAACAAACACCCTGACATTGAATAGACTGCAAGAGAGTGAAAGAAACAAACGCTGACGCAAAAACTATTCTTCCGTAGAACTGCTAGAAATACCCTAGACCATAATACCTAGTAATACCTCTACTATATACTCAATGGTAATACATAGGTATGCAGAAATTCAGTTGTATTGGCTGGCAACACTGGCACCGTCATAGTTGCTTTTCTAGGGTCTCGAAGACATTCATGCCAGTTTAGTGGAAATATGTGGAACGATATAGAAGTTCTTGCAGAAGGTTTGGCAACACTAATACCTGGAGTACTATGGAAGGGTACTGTTCCCTACCGTCGTGTTTGTGTTGCATAGATTAATAACCTTGCATACTTTGGTGCAGATCCGTTTAACAGAATGGAAGCCATTGTGATATTATATTTTATCATAAGGTGACAATACTGACAACTTGAGGTGCTTGGGGATGTGGAACGCTGGCAATCGTATTTCTGGGACGTCCAAGAACATTCGTGCACAGTTTGGTGCCGATACGGCGTGTGGATATTCCTTTTATGGAAAAACGGCTTAACTTCTGGGATTAATTATTTATTTTATTAGATAAACATCTGGAATTATTATAGCGTTAGCAATGCCTTCCTAGAGATAATTAGCACCATATTTTCATATTATGTCAAAATGTCTACAGGCACAGGAAATATGGTAAAAAGTTTCGAAACCGTTTTCAAAGAGCTGCGTTTTTCGAGCCGTTCTTCCATGAACCTCCGAAGGTTTTCCCGAAGGTG
The DNA here is from genome assembly GCA_022664845.1 of Lepisma saccharinum. NCBI lineage: Eukaryota > Metazoa > Arthropoda > Insecta > Zygentoma > Lepismatidae > Lepisma > Lepisma saccharinum. The sequence goes on from JAGDQP010012087.1 coordinate 31,357, forward strand.
GGTATGCAACCAGACACACAATAGTAGATAGAGTGGTGCATACCTATCAGGATAAGTAGCGAAGCCATTTCTGATTCGTAAGATTGTTGTTCAACTTTACAGGTATTATTATTATTATTATTATTATTATTATTCCTTCAGTTAAAATTATTCTCCAGTTTATTTTTTACCAGTTACACAAAAGAAGATACTTTTGCAAACGTGCGATATTGTCTTCGATATTAATGCTGTACTATGTATTCTAAAAACATTATATACCAATTACCAATCCACAATTCTTTTTACATACTTTTCTTTAATTCATAATGGTTGGTTCATCGTGTCCTCAAATCTAGCAACGTTAATTCATTTCTCGATGTCATACAAATCGGGTGACAATACAATATTCCATTGCTACTTTTATAAGTATTTTATTTTTATTTAGTGTTATCCTCAAATAAATACTAGCCCGCAGCGATGTTGCATATGACTGGTTGCAGAACACTATCGGATTTGGATGACGAAACATCCGCTTGAGAAAAATATCCGAACACCGAAATAACTTTAAAAATAATAATAAAAGAAACTTTTTTTTTAAAATATTGGGCGAGCAAAGAAAAGCATACCGTACTGTGAAAATTAATCTTAGCAGTCGCAAGGTTCAAATATGAATGCATTACGAAAATATTAACAAAACGACAGTTTTATGAAACAAATTCGACGTGACTTTTAGTGTGTCAAGGATTTCTGTAGAAAGACAGATAACGCTGTCTTAATACATATCCCATATACTTAATCGCAAAATCATGTTTGGGTTAATGTAATACACAACAGATAGGAAATACGTACAATTGAAAGGTTCAATGAGTACAGGAAGATCAAAGTTCTCACGCATTTCATGCATACGACATAATCTCAATCTCTCTCTCTCTCTCTCTCATATACAAATGAATAATGCAAGAGAATGAACAATTCGTTTTTTTTTTATCTTCTCTTCCTCTGAAGCAAGCCAAAGGTTGCTCCTTCTTCTCTGCTTATCATTCATTGAGTACACATTCAATCAGGCCGGTTTCGCAAGGAAGAAACCCGTCTCTACTGAAACTTGAGAGATTCTTCAATGACTGTAAAGGCCTAACTGAAGGTTCTAGCGCGCTATGCCACAGTTTCGTTACCTTGTTCGTGAGAAAACGAATGGGAGAGACGACCATTCATCATTTCAGTCGCATTTTGCCGACGGAGGCAGGTCCTTTAAGACATGTTAAGCCCTCTCCACTTACCCGGATCTTGGTCTTTTATTCTGTCTTAGTGTATGCCTCTTCCATCTTCTTGCTTTCCCCTCACTCCATACCTACAATTGCATCCCTCAGTGCCCCCTGTATAAACAATGACAAAATTCCTATTTCTTGGGTCTTTCAGTAAATGACTTAGGCTCGTTTCGCTTCAATTTGCTATTAAGTTTCTAAAAGTCAATAAATATCCACGTCCCAGCCCGGAGCCACAGAATCTCTCTAAAATGCAAACCGAGTAGTGGTTCGGATGTCACTGTAAGCAGTAGGTCTTGTCCTTCATAACCTTGCCGTTACATAAGGACGTTAAGCCTAAACAAACGAAACCAAACCAAATTGTATCTTTCTGCTTGTCTGAATGCCTGTTGTTTTATGGAGAAGCCAAAGATTGATAGGAGCTGGCAAAATTTATCGACTGCATCCAGTAATGATGCACGCAGGGGTTAGGTCCTGGAGGTCCGGACACCCTCCTAAATTCCGATATTTTTGTAAATCTACTACAATTTAGGCGAAATTTTCGACATTTTCTGTAAAATTTACACTCATTCTGAATTTGGATCCCCGCGAAAGCTCTGGACCCTCCCGCTCTTTGAAATAAATTTCTGGGTACGTACCTGACTGCATCCGTAGCTTATCACAGCAACATTAACTTGGACTTGGACTAGTTTGAATTTTCTTTAATGATATCTATATACTAAATTTGTAAATTTAAAATTCCTTTATTCGTATACACGTCTCTTTTAACGTACTGTGTCCCGGGTTCAAGCCCAGGTGGAGGACAATTTCTGTCAGGTGTAAACCGAGTAGTGGTTCGGATTCCACTTTAAACTGTAGCTGTAGTTCGCGTCCTTCATGACCCCGCTGCTGCATAAGGACATTAAAGAGAAATAAACATTTCTATCCATATGTAATATAAATAAATAAAGCAAAGTATTTAAACAAAAGAAAACATGGGTTAAAACCAAATAAACCTGTTTTTTTTAAAACATGGTTTTTGCCAATCCTGCCCACGATGAAGTATAGTAAGCGCACTAGGAGAAAGCCACTCCCAAAGTTCTGACAAAGTTGTCAGTGTCGATCTGGTGCCTCAAGGGAGACCACTTCACTCGGTCTCAAGCAAGTGGTATGTTGTAGTAAACCAAGGATATTTTCTAATACAGGATTTGCGTGTAACTATCTCATGCGCACAGAAAGAATGAAGCCGAAAAACAACTGAGCATCGACCAAGGCGACGTACCTGTTTGGTTAGCGAACAACTAGAGAACTTGTTGCCATCTTTGTTAGCAGAAAACAATGTTTCTGACTAGAGTAAGTAGGCTAACTGGACGGGACTATGCTGTGACGCTTGGCTTCATGTTCTTGGCCAAATTGCATATCCTCTATTAGAATATTCTTGTAGTAAACGCAGAAACAGGGTTGCATTGATGACCTCTCTCTGTGTGTGTGTGCGTGTGTTTTCAGAGCGCCCAAAGCTTAGCCATCTTCTATCCCCAGAATTTTAAAATAGATTCGACCTTCGTTTAAATCCGTACACCGTCCCCTCCTGTATTAGACTTTCTCCAGGCGCGCAGACTCTAATCCGTGGTAAAATACATCTTCCCATAGTGGTGTACCGTAAAAAAAGAAAAAAAAAGGCAGAATTATATTGTGAAAAGGTGGAAAACAGGGAACGAAAAGACCTTATTACGGTAGTTGGTGGAGGAGGTCCCAGGTTCGAGACTCGGCAGCGGCATGGGTGTGGATTTTAACTAGAACGTGACGAATAATTGTGACGGGCCGAAGTCAAAAGTTTCTAGACTGGCCCATAGAAAATAAAGTTTTATCTTATCCTGCTACAGCATTTCAGGAAATGCAGACAATCGACAACTAATTGTAGTTGACAATTTTGCCCTGTACCTAACAGTATGTTGTTTTTTTTTAGCGAAATTTAACTTCTTTTCCCCTTCTGTCACTGGAAATCTTGTTTACTGGGAAATGCTTCAATTCAAAATGTTGACACATCTGTTATATCTTGTAAAGAAAAAACGAGTTTTCAATAAAATAAAAACTGTCCTAAAACAAAAACCCAAAAATCAAATTTTGAGTAAAAAAACGAACGAAAAACGGTCAAAAGGAACCGAATTATCACATTTTGGGATTACCAACCGGATTTCAACTTCCTGTCAAAAACAGTGTCGCCAGTCTCTTGCACCAGCCTCAACAAAGTTTTATAATAGATCCTTAAATAAATAAATAAAAACGCATCCTCACGAAAAACAAGAAAACAAAGCTATCAATGATAATTTTGTTCCCTTGTTTTTCGTAAGGACGAGATCCCGTGATTTATATACATAATACATTGTGTATAGAAGTAGGATGTTTTCTTTTTAAGATCATGTTGCATAATCATCTTATTCCTTTCTGTAGCCTTCTCGCTCAATGCCCAGCAGAAAATCTTGTACTTCACCTGAAACAAGAATGACTGAGTGACCCAGCCCAGAAATTGAATCCGGGTCTTTCCAAAACCACGGCCTACATCTCTACAACACAACTACTAGATGTAATCCCTTTACTAACTCTCTCCTCCCATTAGAGCTACACACACATACATATACAAAAAAAGAGACAACGTTGTGTGTGGTTGTGTACATCGCTACTCCCCCACAGAATTTGCAATTAATTGGCGCAGCTAAGCAAAGTTGATGGCCCCGAGCGTTCTTCAGGAACATCTTCAGAAACAGGATGTACTGTATTCGCATATTTTGTTCTCTCTCTCTCTCTCTCTCTCCTTCGCCACCTCTTCTATACCTTGCCGTTTTATGACAAAAGACTTCTCGGAAAGAAAGAAGAAAAAGGCAAGTCCCTTCCAAGTGCGACGAATCAGGCAGAAGGACGAGGCAACCAAGAAATGTACGCGTGCCCGCAGGAAATGAACACATTCCATCGACACCCCAGTAGGGCGCCGCGGTTTAATTTATAACCAGAAAGTTAAAAAAAAAACAAAAAAAAACGGACAACTCAGTTGCAGATTGTAACTGTCAGATTTTATTAATAATTACAACATTACAATGTATTCTTTTTCTGATAAAATCTTATTTTCAATATTAATCATCATCATTATAAGCTCTACTACTAATAACAATAAATCTCAAACCGCGTGCTTAATTCTGTTACATTATCGCGTATCAATTATTACCTCGGTGTCTGTCTATCGATAAATATCAATTAAGAAAAAATGTTTTTCTGTCTATGTATAACACTATCAAAAACGATATCTTTATTATGCCATGCAAAAATTATCTGCAAATTTACAGCAAATATACTGTTAAACGGACTAACAGGACCTAAACGTGCCGGTAAGTTTCTAAGAACGGACGCGCTCACCTTGAACGGCGTATGTGAGATGTGATAGTATGTTATTCCACATCTAGGTACAGAGTGATGTGCGGTGGTCAGTCCCATACTCGACCGTCTTTACCTCCCCAAGGTGCCCAGGAGTACCAAGGACACTTTGGCACTCAATTTGATACGAGACTGAGGTGCATCTCAGAGTGCCAGGCATGGGAACACCTTGAGAAAAAGTTTCCAGTTTCCTGGCCGGGATTTGAACCCAGGCCGCCTGATTCGTATTTAGACGCACTACCGCCTGAGCCACGGCGACTCATAGAACGGTACCTATAGCTCTTGGTAAAGTGGGCTTCCAACCACTCAGCTGAATGGACGGACCATCGTGGGATTTGAATCCGTGACACGCACACAAAAAGCGAACGTGTCATCTCTCGGTCAACGATGGGGGGAGGAGGGAGAGGCAATAGAAACCAACGAAGCTTCTCTAGCGGCATATGTTCTTGCGGGTATTTAGTCACGTAATTTCTGTTACTTTAGTCAAATTGTCAAGGACAGACATAGAACTAAATAAAACCGTAAAGAAGAAAATAAGAGATGATGTACTAAGATATAACGAAAATTTTGTTAGAAATACAATCGAGGAGAACAAGAGCCTGAAGAAAACCAAACAGCAGCTCATGATAGGGAAAAAGCATATAATTGCAGTTAAGAGACCAGACGGGACCGTAACACGAAATAAGGAAGAAATTATAAAAAATATTTGAACATTTCTACAGAGAATTGTACTACTCCAAAGAAGAGCTAATAAATGAAGACTCAGAAAAAAATTATGTAGATGTCCCAGATGTAATGAAAGAAGAAGTGGATAAAGTAATTCGAGAGATGAAGAACGGAAAATCACCGGGAGAAGATGGACTCACAGCAGAGATGTTTAAATGGGGAGGTGAAAACATGAAAGAGGAACTTGGCGAAAATATTCTCAATGTGCCTGAGGAAGAGAGAAATACTCTCAAGTTGGAATAATGCTGTTATAATTTTGTTGTACGTATAAGAAAGGGGACAAAGAACGCGTAGAAAACTACAGACCAATTAGTTTACTGTCAGTTCTATACAAAATGTTCACCAAAATAATTTTGAATCGTATTGAACGGAACTTGGATTTTAACCAGGGAAGGGAACAAGCTGGATTTCGTCGTGGAGTTAGCACAATGGACCACATTCAAACATCGAATGAAGTTTTGGAAAGGACTAATGAATATGAACTTCCACTATGTTTGGGATTCATAGATTTTGAAAAAGCTTTCGATTCGGTCTCCTTGTCAGTAGTACTTAAATCACTTTAACATCAAGGCATCGAAAATGAGTACATCAAGCTACTGCGAAACATTTATTCAACTGCCACATCTGTCATTAGACTACATCAAGAAAGTGAAAAATTTTAAGTTGGAAAGGGGGTAAGGCAAGGAGATTCAATTTCCCCAAAACTGTTTTGTGCGGTTCTGGAGAGAGTGTTCCAAAATTTAAACTGGGATGAAGTTGGAATTAAAATTAATGGCGAATATCTTCATCACCTACGGTTCGCTGATGATATAGTCCTGTTTGCTTCAAATGCGGAAGTACAAACCAGAATGGAAGAACTGAATAATGAGAGTTCGAAAATAGGCCTTAAAATGAATTTAAGTAAAACAAAGGTCATATACAATCAACATGCTGCAAAAAGGGAAATAAAGATTAACGGAGAGACAATAGGCATAATTGATGAGTATGTTTACCTAGGCCAGCTCAAAACATCGAATGCCAACAAGTTGACTGATAAAATAAGTAGAAGATGTAAAATGGCGTGGAGTTCTTTTGGAAGACTACACTTTATTTTCAAAAGCAAACTTCCAATGTGTCTGAAGCGTAAAGTTTATAATCAATGTGTCTTACCTGTGATGATGTACGGCTGTAAAACTTGGACATTGAATGCGCAAACGACTCAAAGATTGAGAGTCACACAAAGAGCAATGGAGAGATGAATGCTAGGAATAACCAGGAGGGACAGGAAGACAAATGAATGGCACAAACAAAGGTAGAGGATGTAATCAAGACTGCGAAGAAGCTGAAGTGGAAAGGACCGGTCACATAGATAGACGAACAGATGGAATTTGGACGACAAATGTACTACATTGGATTCCTCGAGAAAAGAAACGACCGAGACGACGTCCAATTGCAAGATGGGTAGATGAAATCAAGCGTTTTTCAGGAGCTACATGGATGAGGATAGCAGCAGACCGAGATATGTGGAAAGAAATGGGGGAGGCCCTCATCCAGCAGTGGATAGAAAACGGCTGAATATGATGATGATGATGGCCCTGAAACATTATTGAAGGCAACACTTCCTCTAGTTGTTCTTCCTATCATAGTGGAACTCAAGCGAAGGATGTCCATTTTCTAAACAAAGAAGTTCGTGCTTCCATAGCATGCAAGCTTCTTCTGACACTGTTGCTGCACACTTATTTTATCTTAAAAGGAAGCGTAAAGTTCAAATAAAGAGAATGTTGGCGTTGCAGAGGTGTGAACAAGTAACTGACCGAAGATAACATGCGGAAGATGACGAGAAAGTTTCTGTCATGACCTGTACACAGTTTCGAACTCGGAATATCTTCATCTTGAGACTTAAACGTTACTACTTAACTAGGTAATATGCGTGCTTTTCCTCTACCTGACTCTGAATAAAATTAACAATGGCGGATAAACATATAAAAACAACAACAGGAAGTCGGAAAGAGTATTTTGATCTAGTTCCTAGAAAACATCACTAACATGGCATAAGAGAGATCTACATTATATGCGTGTGTGGTACGACATAGTTCACAACCCAGTTTTGTTATACACATAACGAAAAAAAGAAGAATGAGACCGGAAGTCCGTTAACTACATGAGAAGCTTGAGAACTCATTAGCACGAAGTCCTTGGGGAAGTGTGCCGCCGTCACATAACACCATAGCAGATTTACACACATACACAACCAAAAAACTACGAGAGTTTTCAACACAGAACACACGTTCTATATTTTTTTTCTTGTTTTTTTCCCCCCATACTCTCTGACACTTAAAGATAAAAAAAAAGTTTTTTTTTAAAAAACACACTCATTTCATGAGAAACAATGAAAATAATCACACTTTTACTTTCATGGTTATCGAATCACGGGTGTAATAGTGTTCCCACTACATTACGTAAAATTTACACTCTTTTTTCTTCCCTTCTTCTTTTCCCTCCATAAGTCTATAACTTACCTGCATTTTCTGTTTAGATTTAGTACTGTTGTGTAATGGCGAGAATCTGGTTGTCTTCTCTGAGTCACAAGGCATTAACACACATGAAGTACAAAATCTTGCCACAAGTTTGAATGTTAACCACTTAAATATGGAAACTTTTCGCAAGACAGTATGACACTTCCAGTAAGTTAACTTACAATATAAACTGAAATGGATTGAACTTCATTGATGGCCATTAGACATCTTTGGCTCAGGCCGAAATAATGTAGGAAGGAGAAGGAAATCGTCCAGGGCGTAAATTTGAAGATACAATCCCAGCATTGGCTTGATGTGACTGTGGATCCCTCCTCTAGGAAACCCTCTGAATGTGCGGCTGCTGGTTTCAAACCTGGAACTCTCAAATAAGAAGCCAACGCTCTTCGAAGGAAGTAACATGTGAAGAAGTTTGTAGTGCTGCAAATATTTCCCAGCTATAATTTACAATGTCTACCTATGGGTTCCAAATTCCACTCGCAACAAGAAACGTATAACTACACCATATTGATTTACGTAGTGTTTCTTCACTAAAAGAGACCAGAAGCAAATAAAGTGAACCACTTCAAGGGGTAGGGAACAAGCGGTTCCGAGACTAATTCAGTCACAACGAGAAATTATCTCCGTGGTCTCCATAGACCCAAAATAAAGTTTACAGAAGTTATCAGATACATCAATTAAAAAAAAAAACTGTTTACAAGCATCCGTACTGCAAAAAATGTATTTGAGTGCAAACAAGTTTCTCGCCTTACAAGACATAAGGTCCAGCTAAAGCGCAACCACCTTCTCTCCTTACAAAAGTCTTCTGATCTGGTCACTAAAATACGAGTAATTTGGTTCTCATAGATCACGTAATGCCCATTTAAGGAAAAACCAAATTAGATTTAAAAATTGTGGCAGAAGCTTATCTACATTCTATATGAACTACATTCTATCTGAACAGTGACCACAGTAGGAAACTAGAGGATTTTAGATAATTTTCAGGGTTGCAAACTAATTCAACAGTTTTTATTGTTATACAAATACTTAAACATTTGGGGGGTTACAGTGTAACCATCGTATTATTCACGTTTCCATAGGGTTTTTAGACATTTTTCAGTTTCTAATCTCGCTACACGAATTTATATTTAATAGTAATTAAAGTGAAGCCAAGTCAATGATGCTACGAGGATCTTTGAGAAGCGGGTTATGGCTTCCATTCCTGATAAAGGTAAGGGTGTTTGCATTTGAACATTAGTTCGTACAGGGAGAAAAACTCAATGAGTATGGAAACGTATTGACTATGATAGGGTGGTACCACTGACAATTGCCTAATCGTACTCTTCTCTCCAAATCTTAACGTCCTTGTTATCACATTTCAGATCTAGATTGCCCATTCTGTATGTCAGTGTTGCAAGACTTGAAGCCGCCGTTGCCAACTCAGAATTAAAAGAAGTTAGACATTATCATGCTTTTCTCGTTTTGGGTATATATTTTTTTTAATATTACAATAAGAACTCAACAATATTAGCAGCAACTGCTTCTACGATCTTTTATCCTCAGAATTAACCACGAAATAATCCCAGGAATATTCGTAGCATGTCAAATTTCTATCAATAAAAAAAACAATCAAAAGCTGGAATGCGTTTGGAGCTACTCTTTCCTTAAAGAATTCGTAAACAGTGCAATGAAGTAAGTACCGAGTAAAATCATTTATCCTGTCAAAGCAATTTTTCTTATGAACTTTCTTCTTCGTAGGAGTAGTGTAGTTTTCAATACTTTCCACTGTATTTTTTTATATAGTTGCACTAACAAATTACGGCGTCACAGGATGGCCAGTCAAATTTGTGAGGTAAAAACTAAGTTGTCACAAAGATTTATCAGTTCATATCACATATAATTCTATAATTACATCAAATATATGGAACACTTTCCAGAATTGCAATCTCTGTCACACTACTACACTGTTCAAATCGAAATACGTGTGGCATTTAAGATAAAATAAAATAAAAGCTGAGCAAAGCAAATACGTTTTATTTAAAAAACTTAACAAAAAAAAAGTGTAACAGTTTAACAACTTGGCTTCATCAGACATACGCTGGTGTTGGTGAAACTGTTACACTTTTTTTTTTAGTTTTTAAATAAAACGTATTTGTTTTACTCAGTTATTTTTATTTTATTTTATCTTAAGTATATAAAAGCAAAGCTTCGATATGGAAAACATCACGTGCGGTATATGTGCGTAAATCAAAATGATGCCAGCGTAAAGAACTTCCGAGCAACACTCTAGAGCTTCTGAGCACTTTAGGCGATAACAATTTAACATAATGTTTCATTAAGCTGAAAAAATGAAGAAGTAAAACGCAGGAAAGGCGCCTCTGGTGTTTTTTCAGTGTACCATCGCAGTATTTGCCCGATATTACTAAGGAAAAGCAGAGAACACATCAGTGAGAACGATCGGTGATCAACTTCGAACACAGTATGTTTCAATGGCAAGACGAGCACGTTATTTATGGACTACCTCCTCTGGATTCTTGATCTTTTCGTCCTTGGACACAACAACGTTTCAAGTCTTCGTTAATAGTAAAGAACATGTGATAATCAGAGGAAGATTTATATGTTGATTTCTCGCGTGAGCACTCATATTTTCTGTAACAAGTAACAAGTTTTCTTTATCTGCTAACGTAAGCGCTGGCGCTTGCTTCTCTTCGTCTCCCCCCCCCCTTCCCCCCGCCCTCTCTCCGCATTTTGTTCTCTGGAAAATATAGAAGCATCCAGACTTAGAGAGACAATGAGGATAATATTTTCCTCTCGAGATTTGGGCCGAAATTTACATTTTCGTATTTCACGCAGCAAATGTGATCCAACGATGGTCTACAATAGAAAGACCTTGGTTTAGCACAATGGTTGTAAAATCTTCTTGTTTTAATACAGTGGTTGTGAGAATAAAGCGTGGAAGTTGTTACTCAATAATAGAGCCAAAAATAGGTATGAATTTTGAATCGGAAAGTACTGAAAATGTACTTCTATTGAAGACAAATCGCATGCAAAAGCTTTACGTGTCTCCGGCATAAAAACTGTACCGTCAATTGAGGTAACCGGAGTTTTAGGCATAATGGTGAACTTTCATAATAACTAATAAATCAACTGAAAATTATGTATGAATTGATTGAACGCTTTGTAAGGAATATAAAGTTACAACTGTCGGTTTTTCAGAAGAAACAAAAAGATACACCGGTACGAGATATGTCTAGAAAATGTCTGGCTATGTTGAGAATGACAACAACCGTTCACGCGATCTTTTAACTTGACAGCTATCAGACTATCATACAGTGAATGGATCAACAGTGACGTTGGCTCGTGGTGACCACTCAGTCGGTATTCCCAACGACCGAATGACCATCGCACTGCCATCACGGAGGCTGACAATGCATGACTTAAGCGCTATTACACTATCGAGCTTGCTGATCAGCTTGCTCGAATGAGCTTACTCGACGAGCAAGTTTGTCTGTGATAGCAAAAAAGTCCGTCCAGCTTGCGCAAGAACAGGCTCGTCGAGCAAGCCGGACAACACTTGGAGAGGTATGGTCGAGGAAGCTCAACGTGATGCTCGTGCTCACTCAACGAACAATTGAGCAAGCTGACCAGGAAGCTCAATAGTGTAATAGTACCTTTAGAATATAATTCGGGCGTTTCACTGACTATTCTTTGGAAGATTTTTGATGGAGGTTCTAAGATGAAGCATGTATCTCAAAAATTTCTTCTCCATGTCCGTTATAAGAGCAGAAGAAATTTCTAGTTGAAGTTGCTTGTTTCCACTTTGAATAATCCAGAGTTCTTCAAAAGGAGTATGCTTTTATAAGTGGCGATTTTCGTTGGTCACAGCGCTCATGCACTCAACATTTTTCGTACTACGACTGTTGAAAAAAGCCTTTCAAAAGATGCATCACTTTCAACAGATTTCCGGTGAAGCGTCGATATTCGTATTTGGGTTTTCTTCCCAAGTTTGAAGCAAAACTCGATACCGGTTTTGTCACTCGACGGTCCTTGTGAATGCAACGGTTCCACAATACATTAACCCACTCAACAACATCTCACTACCGACTATAATGTATCGTCCCAAACCAGCGTGACGTGACTGTTCAACTAGCATTTGGCCTTTAACTCATACGGAGCGTCCAAACAGAGTCGACATTTCCCGAGCTCGAGTACTGTTCTTTCGGTACATGATATGGTGCTTAATAGGGGCTCACACTGACATAAAAAAATAAGTTGATTGTCTTCCCACATATTACAAACATAACACATCAGCCTAGATCGATAATTTAACATGCACGGAACTTGGAAAACAAAGGAACACTACTAAAATCACACCATTTTAGAAATATTGTAGAAGCAAGATTAGGACTTTTTTTTTTTCACAAAGGATGACACTGTATTTGTGTGCAACTCACATTCGCCTGCGACGTTTCCGTCCTCACCTATCACAGTTCAAAGTTGACGGGACAGAACTCTTCGGACGCCCTGTATTTGAATAATTTATATTCTAACTGAAAGTTAACACATTCTGCTCTGTTGCTTCGTAACTTATATACGAATAGTGATTGGAAGATATAATGGTCTTGTAATTCAGGGTAGATGCAGAAAAATGAAGAGATTTCCCTTTTGGTATAACAAACGTTGACAAACTGTGTGAAATAAATAAGGAACGCGCCCTCTATTTTGCAATATATTATCGTTCCTTATATGTTACGCACTTTATATTTTAAACACAAGTTGACTTGTGTCATCAGTCCTTTTAATCACTCTTGCTAAGAATAGTGATGCTCACATCAGCTCTAGTTCTCTACGTATTTATGCAACTACCGGTCTAATTCGAAGTGTGACACTGTGTGTGTGTTCAGTCTTTAATTCTAATGAGAAGACAGCGCTCATTTACCTCAAACTGTACTTCCAAACACTGATGACATTGATATATACAGGATCTGCTTTCGTAGCTCAATCTTCCTGGATGCTGATGCTGTATTTCCAAAGTCTTCTCCGCCCCCACCTCGTTCTCTCTCCCTCTTACACACACACACATTCACTGTATCCCTCCACTCTTGTGCTGGATCCTCTCTCTCTCTCTCTCTCTCTCTGCTCCAGTAGGGATGTACTACGAAGATCGATATCTCACTTCCGCCCCGCTAATGAAAGAGGACTTATGCCGCGAGGGAACAAATCGCCTGGATGATTACGATTCATCTCCTGCGTGCGCGGATGGTGGCCCTGGCACGTATCTCTGTGGGTCTCCCCATCTGCATTTCAAGTAGCGCATGACAAAAATCAGGCTGTATTCAAAACGAACAGGGGAGAAGTTCATTATCACGATTATTGGATTTTTCTTATGTAAGTAACTCCCTCGGAATTTTACCTCAATTTAGCATACGGAATAACCTAAGCAAAGCAGATGGTTACCTTTTTATCCCACGCCATGGAGTTAAATATATATATATATATCCCCTACCATATTAGTACGAATGATCTCCATTTTAAACTTCCTTTTATTTATACATTTAGGTCACATGAGTGGTCAGGTTTATGACAGAAGTTCCCAGGCAATGTAAATCGATAATGATTTGCCACTGACCTCCATCAAAAGATGATGTTTAACACGCTAAGGACATGTCTTACAATTTTAAGTCGATTCATAAGTCCGCACGTGTCCTCACCAAAGATCATTATTTGGATACAAAGCAAGCAAGGGGTTGGCACCAAGCGGTTATGAATTAAAGCGGTAAGTTTACACGCATGCACAGCAGATTATATTGTTTACATAGTCAATTGCATTTATATATCGTTTGGTACTGTATATGACAGAAGTGGCGATGGCCAGCACAATGCCGACCAGCTGACTCAGGATTCCTAGGATTCTTCTTAGTTTCACTGGTAAATATCCGCATAATACCTAGTGCAAAGGCGCTGGTCAGTACTTTAGCCAACTTTTTCTCCGGAAGACGTATTCACCTGTACAGTTTAATAATTAAATAAGTATTCTACGAATATCATGCGACGAAAACTGAGATATATTACTGATTAGGGTTACTTGTTCAAAAAAAACAACTCTTTGATTTTGGTGGAGCAATAAATAACGATTACTGGTATAACGTTTGTATGGTGATCAGGGTTTAAATCTGACGCGCAGAATTTCTGGAAAAAGTGCACCTAAAAGGACCCCACACAATTCTTATGGGAAGTGGCCCGCGTTGAAATTAGTTGAAACTCGAGAATGGTGATCTCCTGATCAAAAAAAGTTCTCATGGACGCGTAGCGCTTAAATGACTAGTTTTCTAGTTACAGCTATTTCAGTTTTTTACATTCTTTTCTTCAGTTCACAATGGTTTGTGGTGTCCTCAAAAACTTGCAACGTTAATTTAACTCATTTTCCGACGTCATAAACTGATTAAATTTTGCACAGCGACGTAAGTCAGGTAACAATACAATATCCCCTTCTTACTTTCTTATATTTATATATTTTAAAAACATATTTTTTTTTTTAATATGGACTTCTTTATCCTAAAATAAATACTAGCCTGCAACGATGTTGGGTCTTGACTGGTTGCAGAGCACTTTAGGATTTGGGTGTGCGAAGCTCTTAATATAGAACAATGATTAATATACCACATTGAAATAGCTATAACTAGAAAACTAGTCATTTTAGTGCTACGCGCCATGAGCTTTATGGTTCAAGAGGACTAGGACCATAACATTCTCGAGTTTAAGCCAATTTCACCGAGAGCCGTTTTCTATAAGAATTGTGCGGGGTCTTTTAGACATGTATGCCGCCATTCTAACTTAATTACTGCTTCTTCAAAGCAATGGGAAGTAGCTCCAGTTGGTTCTTTAAAGAAGCCTCGCCCTGCAAATTTGGTGAAATTTGGACAGCAAGTTATAATGTTGAATTCGTTCCACTACTTCGATTAAAAAACTGCTAAGTTTCTAGAAAATGTCAGGTACCTGCGTAATCTATATCTTAAGATTCCTTTACCGTATAAATCCCTTAAATTTTCACTGCGAACCTTTTCTGTCCTTCCACCACAACCACTAACCTCTGGAGAGAACTTCCTACAGTTTTCTGCGGTTTTCTACCCAAACGTTGCCACTTCTTCCTTTAATATTCTTGTCTTTCTCTCTCTCTCTGGGGTCACTCAAGTTCGTAAGCATTCAAGGGGGGAGGGGTTCAAACTTTTGCCATCTACTTTGAGGAAGTAGCAACGCCGAAAATTTCTTGGGGGAATCTCTCTGGCGGTGTATGTCAGGGTTTGGTTAACCGCAAGTGGTTGGGGAGCCGGCTGGTGGACCCAAGGTTTGAAGATGAGAATCTTTTCCTCTCTCTGCTGCTGGTATTGCGTAGCTACTCTCAGCAACACAGAATGCGGTGGGAAGAGAGAAATTAGCAATTACAACCCCTTCCTTTTTCCCTGCCATTGAAACGCTCTACGTACTGACAGACCGTAACTCTGCGCTCCACCAAACCGAGACCAAACTCTCGAAAAGGGAACTTTATGCACATAATGAACTATGGACACAAATTTCAAATTTGAATTACTATCCAGGTAAAATGCCTTAAGAAATACACTTAAAACGTGAATGAACGTTGTAAATTTACTTGCAATGAGGCATCATCATACGATAGTATAAGAATAATTTATACTGTCTGTTCGCTAGAAATTTATAACATACTCACTTCAAATTACAGATAAAGATAAGATAAAATTAATTGTATGGGCGGTAACAGCACTATGGCTTACGCCCGTCCCGATTCAAATTACAGAATACGATAAATAAGTCTAATAAAAATAGACGAAATCCATTTTCCAAAAGTTTGGAAGAATATATCGCCACGCCACCATACACCAGTGTAAAACAGAGCAGCCTCCGGCTGACCCTCGACCACTCAAAAATTCATTTTCAAATAAGCGTTACGGCTACGCCGCTAAAATTTCGATGGGCGATCACCTCTTACATGGAACGCATTACCTCGTATTTTTGCCAGTGTAAGTTTCGAATATTTGGACACTTCGATTCGAAGTTTCGGAACGAGGATTTAGATCGGGTCCTGATCTTGTCCAATCCGTCCCTTACGCCATTTCTTGCCTAGGCGAGGCCCAAAAAAGGCGACACAGTACCATATGTGCTGCCTTCTTTCATGTAGCGTTTATACAAATAACATTTTATATGGGATAATAATGATTTTCTTTTTAAAAATCTCTCATGTTGCCAGGAGAATACTACGTCCAAAGCAGATGTTGGGTCACGATCTGTAAGGAAATTCTGCAGGCGATACGTATGTGTGTGTGTGTGTGTGTTTCCTTCTTCCATTCAAGAGGAGTGGCTTTGATTGATGCTGTTAGAGCTGTGAGAGGGAGAGACAGAGTGAGAGAGAATGCAAGGCCGTGTCATCCCGGCTCGTGATAGAAACGACCTTCCCAACCTGCCTCGTTCCTCGTAAAGCTGAGTACAGAGAAAAACATGGCCCCGAGTGCTGCCTGGGAGTGGGGGCGGGACGGGCAGAGGAATCTTCTTTCGCTGTAGCACACGCATACTTGCACCATCTGGTCCAATGGAACAAACTTACTTCAGTGCCTTCAAATTGGTTTTGTTCTCTCTAAACGTTTTCCACGAAATCCCGTTCTGCGGTTTCCTTCTATCCTTCGACTGACATTGTATTCCAGCGCTGTAATCACTGGAAGATTATGAAATTGAGGAAACAAATTGCTCATCAAGTAGGGACTTTAGTTGCGTAACGCGTGCAATGTCAAAACTTATTAAAACTTAATAAATTATATAATCTGACAACTGAATGTCAAGCACTCTCATCTCTCTTTTGCTTCTGACGTGTGTGAGGAAAGCACACACGTTGCACCAGCTCATTCTGTTGACGTTAATCAAGGAAAAAAGATGTACAACCGACATAATTTAGTACTGGAGTGTTGGCCTCGCTATTGGCAACTTCTAGGTAACTGTGAATCATCCACACTCCAGAGTATGAGTACTAAATTTGAAAATTTGGGACTTAAAAATAAAACTGAGAGGAAATGTGCCGTCTAACATTCAAATCAGCCCTAGTTGACTTCTCATACTATTTTTATTTTCCCTAAGCCAAAGATCCCTAGAGGCCAGAGGCCATAATCTCGATTCAACTAAAACAATTACATTCTTGTAGATTAGGTAAAAAATCAAACTAACCAAGTTAGTTACCTAAAATAATCCATCTACACTGCTTGCCACACCAAGAAGGAAGAGAGGATAGCACCCCGAAATTTGGCAGACAGATACCGTAAGATACAAGCAGCAAATGCAAAGCGTGACAACGTGGTGACAGCGGAACAGAACGGCCGGGGATCAGTAGTCTGTAGGCCCACCATGGGCATTCAGAACGGCTGCAATATGGAAAGGCATAGAGAATACGATCTCTTGGATGTCCTCTTCGGGTAGGGCAAGCCATGCGTCTTTTACACGATGTCACAGCTAATCAACTGTAGCTGGGGAGGTCGCTCCGCTGGCGTGAGAAGCATTGCGCAATCATGGACCAGACATGTGCAGTCGGCGAGAGATCAGGTGAACGCGTCGGCCAAGGAAGCAGGGGAACATTGTGTTCAGCCAGGAAGCCTAGGACATCACGTGTCGCATGTGGGCGCGCGTTATCTTGCTGGAATTTGGTCCCTGGCAGGAATTGCACTAAACGAATCAAAACCGGGTCCAACACATTGTACAGTTGGCTGGTCACGTGTCCGTCAATGCGTAGAAGACACGAACGGGCACGGAATCCAATGCCCCCTTCCCCCACCATAACACCCAGTGCCGGACCGAAGTGGCAATGCAAAACGCAACGTCGTGCGCCGTAGTGCCACTGTACCGCCATCATGATGCTCTAGACAGAAGCGGGATTCGTCTGAAAAGAGGATATCCTGCCACTCGGCTCTCCGTGCGCGACGTTCGTGACACTATTGTAGTCGCTCGTACCTATGCTGTGCAGTCAGCGAAAGCCGCAGCAATGGGCAACGTGCAAATATGCCCCGCTCTGCCAGACGACGTAGATCTGTTCGTGGGGACATTGGGCGCTGTGCAACACCAGCCAGTACATGCACCAGTGTTGACGATCATCCGGCAGATAGCTATATGCACAAACCGTCTGTCCTCGCGGCCTGTAGTATGGCGCGGTCATTAGAATCAGGTATGTCGTTGCGTAGTGGCTTCGTGGAGCCATCGAGTCCATATATGTGGAGCAATGTGGACACAGTCCAATACGGCAATACGGGCACCAATGTCGCGGAAGGATAAAGTGCACCCACGATATGAAACAATTCCTCCGCGATCGAAGTTGAAATCTGCTGGCAGGGTTACCGTATTCGATGACCAGGCATCTTTCGACCACATACACACACTAACGTCACACCAACAGTCGTCTACCAATGCACCGTGGCTTTCTGGCCTGTCTCCGATTGTTGTTCTTAGATGGCATACTCAGCGCCTATGATGTGTCACGGAGCTGTCGTGCTAATCAGCTGTCATCCTTCCATGCAAATTTTACATTAATCCGATGTATCTTTCTTGGTGTTGCATTCCTGATGGCGATCAGTGTATCTATGCAGTAAAGCAACTATTGCACCCTATCAAGAAGAAGCTACATAACTGGGAGTCCAAACCGTACAAAATATTTGGACCGACGTTGATTTTTTGTTCTGTTTAGAAGGCAAATCATTGGCCGAATCAGTGTTTTCAACTTTTGAACTTTGAATCGTCATTCACAATAATGTTCATACCTAAACTTACTTGAAAGATGTACATTCAGATTCATTAAAATGGCTCATGGGGAAAATTTTACACCAATATACTATTCTCACATGAGTTCAGGGACCGAGTGGCAGTAGCTCAGTTGGAAGCAATCGGAAAATCCTGTGACCAATCCCATCGGCCACCCATCCTAACTGAGATGTTTCCACGGATTTTCCTCAGCTACACCAGGATAAAAGCCAGGATGGTTTACCTACAAACCAGACCCTGGCCGAATAGATTCAAATGTCCTCTCTTCCACCCTCTCTCAGCCTGAGCCTGAGATGCCTAAAGGCCATAAATAACATTCAGATTACAAAATGAGTTGAGGGTTGGCAGATTTTGTTACTTTCCGGACTTTCAAACTCCTTCCATGAAACATTTAGCATGAATCTGAATATACTAAAAGTTGATTACTGAATAGCAGGGAAATTCAATGTAGAGATTTATTCGTTACTATTATTATTTGTTTACTACAAAAATATATTGCGCAAAACATTCTAGCTTGTCCCTGAACTGTTTTCTTTTGAAGTTATCTGAAATGTGGATGTATTACAATATATCTGCGAAAGTTACGACGCAAAACATGCAGTTAATTGCATTACAACAGGATTTTCGAAAAGGAACTATTCTAACCGCTTCCGATTAAATCAGCGGACGTGGATTTCAGATCTCTATTGGTTTGGCTGACCATAATACATCCGTTAGTTTTATTATTCTACATCAAAGAGAGGAAAATTTGCTTTCGTTAATTAATCTTATCAATACTCACGAACATAAATTATATATCTAGATTTCTAAGATGTTATTTTCTTACTTACTCTATTGTAACAATCAGCATATTCACGCATATATTTTTTTTTATTCATGTATGATCTCTTTTTCTTAATGTAATCTTGTCTTTTATATTTCTTTTCTGATTCCAACACTTATTTTTAAAATAAACGTGAAAGGATTCTAATACCGAAATGCATTCATTTTTCTACTCGTGCACATTTAAATTTACTATTTCCTGAAAGAGTCCCAGGCAACTAACGGATTGCATTTTCGGCGTCCTGAAAGAGACTACTCCAGAATGGATTCTATAGCAACCTCCTGCTAATTGAAAACACCATTAACCACGACAGAGACTGCGCCCAGTGAAGGAAGACCTCCCGC
>JAGDQP010012088.1:0-35538 GCA_022664845.1 Lepisma saccharinum
AGTATATTTGTCGCCCACCTTCCATCTGTTCGTCTAGCTATGTGACCGGCCTATTTAAGAGTTTAGTCATTCGTTCTCATCCAAATCTAACATACGGAAGATTTTTCTTTCTCCGAGCGTATAAGCTTTGACCAAGGAAATCAACCACTTTTACTTCTTAGGTATATACAACAGATACAACAACAAAACATTGCAAGATTGAAACGATTCAGAAGAAAAAAAAAGTTGAACAATTTAAAAAAGATTTAACATACGTCAGTCTTCCTATATACGAGGAGCATTCAGAAAGTAATGCCTTCAAGCCCACTACTTGGCCAATAGTACTGCAAACATCCTGAACTCTTTATCATTAATGCACTGATGTTTAAGCTATAAAATGTCACTTGATTGAACTTCCTATCTCTTCTCGTTCCAGAGTAATGGAGCAATCCATGGCATCCAATGGTGACGTCCGGTTGAAACAGCGGGCTGTCATTGAATTTCTGACTGTGGAAAGTTGTGCGCCCAGCAACATTCCTCGCCGTATAACCACTTTCCGGGGATGTCTATGTTGACGTCAGCACTGCGGATGTGGGCAAGGACTGTGAAAGACCAAAATGCAGCCGTATCAAATCTCCATGATCAGCACCGAAGTGGACGGCTTCTAATGACGATCATCATCATCAGGTGGACGAGTTGATTCGGGCAATCACAGGATCAAGCAACACGAGATCGCAACAACGCTCGCCATTTCCACTGGTTCAGTGAACTGCATCATTAAGGACCTTATGCGTTATAAGATGATGTGCGCTCGTTGGGTACCAAGGCAACTGACGCCTGACATGAAAGAGTCGAGGAAGAGTCTGTCAGCAGCTGCGATATGAACAGGAAGGTGACGAATTTCTTCGCAGAATTTTTACTGGCGACGAGTCGTGCACACCATTACGACCCGGAAACGAAGCGTCAGTCGATGGAGTACCGCCACACGTCCTCTCCTCCGCCAAAAAAATTCAAAGTTGTCCTTCTGCTGGCAAAGTGTTGTTGACCCTTTTTTGGGATTGGGATGGGGTCGTGCACACTGAATTTCTACGAAAAGGTCAGACAAAAAAATCAGATCGCTACGTTGACACCCTAAAGCGACTGCGGGCCAGATTACAACGCACTCGCAAAGAAAAACAGGCAATTCCGCACCACGACAATGCTCGTCCGCACACAAGCCATAAAACTCAGAAAGCACTGCAGCGCCTGAGGTTCTGCCTATAGTCCGGATCTTGCGCCCTGCGACTTTTGGGTCTTACCCAAACTTAAGGATTACCTTAATGGTCAACGCTACAGTTGTGACACGGAGATGGAAGCAAACAGTTCGGCAATGGTGTCGCCAGCAGCCACCACAATTCTTCGCCGACGGCATGAAAAACCTTGTTTCGCGTTGGCGCAAGTGTGTTGCCCGTAATGGGGACTATGTTGAAAAATGATGCCACCATTTGTAGCTAGCATTGGAAGCTTTCCACTGATACCTGTATCGGTGCTATCTGTCAAACACAAATAAAGGTATCACCTTGGAGGCATTACTTTCTGAATCACCCTCGTTTATCCCAAATCACACAAAATAGTTAAAGTTTTTAACACACAACGAAATTATTAGCCCCTGCGAGTTTGTTTACACGGTACAAAGATGATTATTAGGATCGCATACGTTCGTCGAGGGTATATTAAGTCACATGCGATTGCAAAAAGTCATATATATTAATATGACTAACCCCGTAACTTGAACCTCAGAGCCAAGGCACATGAAAAAGATGCTAATTCTTCCAAAACCCGTTTCCGGCTTGTCAAGGCATAATGAGAAGCCTAACACTGAATCAGTGCTCATTTTATTCAAAGCCAAACAGCACATTGGTAGATCCGTTAAAGAAACCTGCTACATAATATCGAGGAAACCTCTCAACAATGAAAGAGGTATTTTAAATAAAGCTTGGGTCTCCTTTCTCGATTCATTACTTAACAAAAATTAGCATAGTTCTTTGCAGTCGCACACAAACAAAAAAACATAAATAAATTACACTTTTAAAAAGAAAAAGCGCAATTACAATGTAGCGATTATAAAAATTAATCCATTTACACATTTCAGCTTTAGGAATTTTCACTTTCGGCCCATCATCTTCTCACTCTTAGTTCACTGCAATGACCAAAACATGGCATCCAATACAGTCATTTTTCCATCAATCACTTTTTTGTACAAATTTTCTTTATGCATCTGGGTGTTTTAATTTCTTGATTATACTGCATGATACCACAGCGAAAGGTCCGGTACGCAACATAAATAAGAAAAATCAAAAAGATATTTTCAGCTTTTAATGTAGGTATAGCGTGGAGAGGAACTTGAACACTGCTTTACCTTCGTACTCGCATCCAATCCTAACACTTAAAATTATGACCAAGAACAAAAAATAATTGTGCGTATGCACACATTTCCTTCACTTACCTTCCTACGCTACATAAATATGCCAACGATCCGCAAAAAGGCTCGTAGTCATTCTTTTTAATTTTTGTGTACTGAGAGGACTGGATACGAGTATCAAAGGTAAGGAAAGTCATGGGTAAAAAAATAACTCACAGAAGGATTACATATATTTATATATATATAAAAAAAAAATACAAAAAAATGGAATTATACTTTAAAATTATTTCGGGAAACAGTTTTTCCTTGTTAAAGAACCTGTCATACCTCCCATTGTGAACTTTAAATCTCTCCTTCTTTGCACCTTAACATGTAAACTGCTTTTACATCCGTAGAGCGCTTCATCCTACAATATAAATCTTGTTAAAATAGTTTTATAATTTTGTCTTTGGGTTAAATGAATTCGTAAATAAAAAAGGACTCCATCTGAGGCTACTACTGCGAACCTCTTGCCATTAGCTATTAGAAATCAATGACGTCAAGAACAGAATATGATCTTCCTGAATACATGGTAGTTGTTTTAAATTTAACCACCGCCTAAATTAAGATGAACAGAAAACAAGAAAATACTATATTCAAAAGATTTCTAACGATTTATATGTACCTGCAGTATAAGCTCTAAGGAAGTGATATGGGTCTTCATCTTTTAATTCCTTTGCAACGGCCTTGAAATGCTCTTCTTCTAGCTTTGCTAAACGACCTGCAGCCTCTTCCAACAACGCTTCTTTCTGGCTTTCCTTGCTGTAAAACAAAATGCGCGTGTTTTAGTATTTGTCAATAAATAATATATTTAGCTAGAGCAGAATCAATATAAGTTATGCAAGTCGCAGCATCGAACCCAGTTATAATTTCTATAAATTAAAAATACATTTCATTAGATGATGTTAATACCTTATAATAATTATTGACTAAATTTAACAGCAACTGAATACATACTTCATGATCCCATAACTACAAGGTAATCCTGAAACGTCTCACGAGGTGTATGTCGGGAGCAAGGAAAAGAAGAAGAAGAAAACCTCTTCAACATCCGGATAAAAATATATAAACCGAGCGAGCGAAATCCCGGTAACACTGCGACTCTCAGAAGCTAAAAGCTTTCCAAAAATAAGAACATAAATCACAACCCAGCATACAAACTCATGGGGGAGGCAGCGATCTACCGAAAAAAAAATCAAGTGCAAGGCAGATCAAGGTAACACTTGAACAGGGATCAACTGCATAAGCAGTGAGAAGCTTACACAAAAGAGACGTGCTAGAAGAGAGAGAAAAAAACTCTCAAAAGGAGCATCACGCTGCACAAAATCTCAAAACAAAGTCTCTAAATACACATCGAGAACTCATACAGGAAGAACCAACATATCGGGGAGAATTCGAAATCCCTACCCCCGACGCAGACCCGGACTGATATCGGTTCTGCTTTCTAAGTCTTTAAGGCTCAATCCAAGTGGGTTTTCCCGCCTTTTTCGTTTTACGTCAATTAATCAGATTTCAGTGCAAGTAAACAAAATGTAACTTCCACGGACCCAATTTCGTATCGTACTTTAATAATGGGTCCTACTAGTAACCTCAGGATTGTATGCAGACACTTTTGTGACAAAATAATGTCCCAAAAGTTTCTGCACACAATCCTCAAGTTAATACTAACATTTTCTTAAAACTAACTGTATTCATTATTGAAGTACAATACGAACTTTCGTCCGTGAAGGTTAAATTTTGTTTACTTGCACTGAAATCTGATTAATTGACGTAAAACGAAAAAGGCGGGAAAACCCACTTGGACTGAGCCTTAAAATAAATAAAAATTAAAAAAAAAAAAAAAACAATTCACTAGTCACGACGATACTCTCTCTCTCTCTGTGTGTGTGTCTCTCAAACATTAACTCACGTTCCGAAGACCGACCTAAAACCCCAATTAACGTTCTACCAGTTGAACTTTGACAGCCCCCTCTGAACACCATCCACTACACTACTGTTCGAGCAGATGTGCAAACACATGTCGCGAAACTGAACAAACTAGACTTTAAAATTTTACGTTATTAAAAAAATAAATGAATAGAAAACTGTTTCGCAGAGTATGCCTTATTTAAGATGTCACTGTGGAACACTACAAACAAAAGCCGACTGGGTAACCGTGCGGTCTAAGGCGTTAGGCCAACTACTCGAAGGTCCCTGATTCGAGTCCCGGCAGGGGCATGGGTGTCAACTCGAACGTGACAAGCCGAAGTCAACAGTTACTAGACTGGCCCATATAAAATACAGTTTACTAAAGTTTTACTAGAAACACAAGTAACTTATTTTGTTATTGTTTACCTTTCAAACACTAACCAAAGAGAGAGTGCTTCCATGTTCAAAATGTCCATGTTCCATCTTATGAATTTATTACATCTAAAGGTTAAGTTAGAACAACACTGATGGGTCAAAAGAATGCAGTTACAATTTGCGGAGAAATTTCATAAGATTACAAAGATTACCTTGCACTCAAGTGCACTGAATATTTCATGAAATTTAGCAAGGCTGGAATTACTGAGTTCTTAAAAAAAAAAAAATGTTCAAACATGAGATTCCATTCGTTTTTCGAAATTGAGCACAATTTGTGAAACGTGAATATAAATTTAAGAAAACTCAATAGCGTGTGGTAAATAATAACGCTTGCACAGCTAACTTACAATGAAACATATCTAGAACATTCATGCAGTTCGTCGTTCGTTAGAAAAGTTTTAATCTCTGCAAAATATACATAAAACGTAATTCCAAGGGCAGTGAGATCAATGTAAAGTTACAATTGACCTAAATGGTTAAAAGCACGACTGTTCATACATAATGCAACATCATTACTCTTTTGAATTTTACCTACCTTTAGCTAATGGTAAGAACAAAGACCTAACCTGGCGAGCTACTTTTAAAGCTGAAAATAATACTTCAGCCGAAACTAGATAGGCCTAATTGATTAAATGTCACTACATAACAATTGATTAGATGGTTGAGTTTTCTTTGCAAGGTTAGGAAACTTCCGGTGCTCATTACGACCATCGGAAGGGAGAAATTCAGTCTCTAAATTTAGGTAATAAATTTATATTTACTGGTTTATAATGGTTAACGTTTAATATTTGTTTGTGAATATGTAATATACAACTGAAGGTCATTGTGTGACGGGCTTAGGCCGAAGTTGCCAGTTCAGCCCTGAAAAGAAAATTTTAAAAAGATTACGGGACAATATGAGACATATGTTTTTTTTAAAATAGGGGAAAACATTTATGTATCTGTCCGAAGTCGTCCGAAGGCGCGGGTTGGTCCGTTGAACCTACCTACTAATAAAACTGGTCCGCACTTGGAAATAGTTTGCGGAACGCTGATCTAAATTAATGCCTTGTCGATTATGAAACTTGGTCAGCTTTCAGAACACACCTTTCTTCACTTCACTGAATTAAAAAAAAACGTTTCCTGAGAAAATTTCGTCAAAATATGACCCACTTTTCAAAACAACCAAATTTTGCATGAAACAATTTAGACGTAAAATCTAAACAAATGATTGGTCGAAAACAAAATTGGTCAACTTTTAGAACACACAGGTCAATTACACGGAAAAAGATTTTTTCATGTTTTTTTTTAAAAAAAAAGAAAATGACGTTAAGAACACAACCGTTGTAGTTACAGTGAAAGTAACAGTCCCAATTTCCTTAAGGTTAATGTAAAGCAACGATCTCCAACAATAGATGACAGCACTATCTCTGTATATGTCTAATATATTTTTATTGTTACACGAAATTTCAATGCTGCTCCTACAAATTCAAGCCTAGAGAGTTCTAACTTTCCAATTCAAGAGTTCGATCAATGCCAATTTTTAATTTTCGTTTTTCTTCATTGCTGAAATCGCTTGATTGTTGTTGTGAATATCAAAAACTATAATAATGAAGCTCTTTCAACAACGAACGAAAAAACTCTTGAATTGGTTATGAACTTTCTTCGCTGAAAGTTAGAACTCCGTAGGCTTGAATTTGTAGAAGCAGCAGTGAAATTTCGTGTAACAATGAAAATACATTAGACATATACGGAGGTAGTGCTGCGATCCTTTGTTGGAGATCGTTGCTTTATATTAACCTTAAGGTATTTTTTCAATAAAGTACCTACAAGTGGTTACTCAACGTTGTAAACAAGTATGTACTTTGTTACGGAAGGGAGTAAAAATTTCCGAAATTTTGCATTTTTCGATTATTTTTTTTTTGTCAGAATTTCTGTACAAATGACCTGGGAGTGATCTTCTGACATCACAACAAACTACACACAAATATCTATCATATAAAAAAGGAATAACTTCTTTGTGTTAATTGGTTGCTAAGAAATGATTTGTCAAAAGTAGTAGAGCATACAACGTTTTGATCTTCAAGAATTATCAACAATTAACTTTAAGAAGGAATATCGATGTATCCCCTTTTTTTTTTAATGAAAAGTCTCTTAAATTTCCATAAAGAGCTCATACGAAAATAATTACCACAATATTTGACCTAAACTTTTGGTTGGGTTAAAAAAAAAAAAAAAAAAACACACACACACATACAAAAAGGACAACTCCTTTGGTTGCCGCATTGCTCTTAATGTTTCATTGTACTGATAGATATGAAACCTGCGCAAAGCTATTACTTTCAACGCATCTTACTAGTCAATATGTGGGTAAAACGTTCACAGAAATGTGTCGGAACCATTAATCTTCATTTATTTATTTGGAGATACAGACATTCACCAAAATCTGGAGCTCTTCACTTAATTCTCGCTGAAAAACAATCGAATTAACCCAGAACTCACAGGGAGGGGGTGGTTCCATTTCGAGTTCCGCCCGTCCCGCAACCAGTATTTCATTATCTACTTATTACTGAATATTGTTATTCTTCCTAGACAGCGCACTCTTTTCTGGCTTGTATTGAGTCATTGTACTTCTGGACTTGAGTCTCGTTTTGATGTACTCATATCTTTCTTTCCATAATAATACTCGTGCAACGCTGTTTCGGTGACTATTTTTACAATGATCTACGAGTGACATGGTCATCTCTACTGGTCTCCTTCTAGTATATCAGCAGTTCTTATATTTTCTTTCATTTCTTCATCTGAAAGACAACAGGTAATCGCAGGCCCAGTCATTGGTGTGGTAAAGCAATGAATTATTTCACTGTGTTGTAGTGCATCGAATTTTATCACTGGAACTCTGAAATTATGTATAGACTTGGATGTGCAACTTTTTTTTTATTAGTCTCCAGGCCAAAGCTTTTACATTCGCGCGGGGGTCTGTTAAGATGGCAGATGAAGATTTTCCGCGTGAGCATAGTAAACCAGTGCTTTGTATATACAACTGGCAGGATTTTTTCTCTAAGATGGTGAGGTAGAAATTCTGTAAGGCACATTATTATCCATAAATGCTGTGCTCCATCTCCTCACGAAGATATTTGTTTTATACCAAACTACACAGACACGTAACCTCCACCATATATCTTGTCAACAACTGAAATACTTGATCGGGTTTAGAGGCATTGGCGTACAAGTGCTGTTGTGAGCCAGCGTCACTGAACCAGTGGACCCGGTTTTTGTTGTGTAATGTTTCAGAGTACTTTCCAGTAGAAATCATCTCACATATAGTACAAATACATTTGGTCAGCTCTTAAATCTTTGGGGCCTTGCATTTCTGATAGCCAATGAACAGGAATCAGTTGAAATGTGGCCATCGCCAGTTTATCGCTCTCTTCCAGCTTAGAAACATTTAGATCAGCAAAGGAGTCTGGCCCTGTTGCTACACTTTCTAACACATACATTAGATACCTGAGGTTAAGTTCATTCGTATGTAAAATACACAATAAATGCTGCACTTCTGTGTTAAGGTCCTTTCCAAGCAGGCCAAGGCTCTGTTCAGCCTCACTGTATTGACCGGCGTTGCGTTCCATCCGACTGTCACTAATTTTGAAGTATGAACTCCACTCGTGTGCAGAAAATCTAGTAACAATTTAGCGATTTGTTTCGTGTCCTGAACTTGGGCTCATATGACCCAAGCTCTTCTTCCATCTGTTCTTTAACCAATTTCCATCTGAACAAGCGTTCTGTCTCTTCTTCCGTCAAAAAGGATCTCTAACAGACATATATTGGATTCTTTTCTTCCTTTTCCTGTTGTTCGTTTCCCATATTTTTCTTTTCCGTTCTAACTTTAGACCTATCTACGATGTGATATCTTGATTTGACACCAATTACTCTGCACTTTGCAGAGCAGCTGAAGCCAATGCAGCAATCAGGGCTACTTCTCTATCAGATGTCCCGGGTTCTGTACGCAGCGGCCGTCGTACATGCTGTGTAAGATAAAATGAATTTTATGGGCGGTAACAGCACTATGGCTTACGCCCGTCCCGATACGGGAAAGACCCTTATCTTGGTCATGTCAAAACTTAGCTGTTTATTAAAATAATAAAAAGGAATATATAAAAGATGAAGATGTAAAAGGTCTTCACACTCAACCTATTAATCTAATGGAAAGTATAACGAGAAAGCCTGTAAATGGGCCCTCACAAAATAAAACAAAAACACACAATAAAACTTAACAGCTAAGGTTAATAACTATATAAAATAAACGGAAATCATAAAACTCTGCAAAAACAATTTAAAATATTACCGTTTAAGTTTATATCTCGGTTTCCCTTTCCTTCCCACGAGATTAAAATCCAGATCCATCAGGTGGTCTTCAACCATGTCGGAGGACAAAGATGAACTTGGTTGATGGATAGTATGTGCAGACTCTTCCTGAGCTAATTGTGCAGCCAAAACGTTCGTCAAAGTCTTAATGCTTGTAGCGAGAGGCGAAGTTCGAGCTAATTTGGAGACTTTATAGGGACTAAAAGTAGTCTTAACCCGGGGAGTTCTAGAACTCTGCACAGGTGGTTTTTGTCCCTGACTCTGTGTCGGCATATTGCGAGAAGTCTCTGATCCTTTGGAGGATCTACATGCACATCAGACTCTGTTTGTGTTGAGACATTAACTGTCTGGGTACCAACCGAGACAGTTTTAACTGGTAATCGTGCTGCTACCGTGGAAAACGCACCAGATGGAAGGGTGCGTTGGGACTCCTTTACGCGACGTTTTGCATCTCCAGCAGATATTTTCTCAATCACCATCAGCTCTCTAATGCGTTTTTCTTCTTTAAATACCGGACAGTCACGCGACCAGGCCGTGTGATCACCCTTGCAATTAACACACTGAGGCTTCAGTGATGTGCAAGGATCCGCACCATGGCTACTGGTTCCGCAAATTGCACATACAGCAGAGGTCACGTTACATGACGTGCTGGTGTGTCCATAATGTTGACATTTAAAACAGCGGAGCGGACTTGGTATATAAGGACGGACAGGCAAGCGATAGAAAGCTGCGTTCACATCCTTAGGAAGCTGAGGCATGACAAATGTCAAAATTAATGATCCTGTGGGTTGTAATTGGCCAGTTCTTCTGTTATTGATTCGTTTAACGTTGACTACGCCCTGACTGGCGAGTTCTCTTTTAATCTCCGCTTCAGGAGCATCTTGAAGGTCCCAACAAGTTATTACACCCTGTGTAAAATTCAGTTGGCGATGGGGCTCAACTACAACTTCAAGATTTCCAATTGATGTCATCTTCAGGAGATCATTTGTCTGTAGATGTCTCCACTAATAAGGTGCCATTCCGAAGCTTTTTAACATTGTGTAGCTCTCCTGCAACATAACTAAGTTGTCTTTGAATTAGGAAAGGGGATATCTTCTTCAAACCACCTGGATTTTCTGTTTCGTTTTTAACTTTAATTACAAGATATCGTGTGATAGTTGGTACGATACTTGTCTGTTCCTCTACTTCTCGTTTTTCTTCCTTGTCACTGGTACATTCATTAGCTGTATGCGCCTTCTTACTCACATCAGTGACTTTCTCTTCATTCTGTGCTTTTCTTTTGGCGAAGGCGATTTATTTTTAGGATGTGGTGGAGCCATGGTGAATTAAAGCCGTAAATGCCCACACTTCTCCGTCTTCGTTCTGAGGAGCCAACGAGGCTGCCGGGTACTACCCTCATCACCCTTGTCAGCAAGCTGGAAATCGAGGCGAAGTCCAATGACTTGGCGTCGAAATCACTTGCACTCCCGACTGATGGATACTTGGGACACCCACTCCCCCGAGTGTTGGCGAGACCAAAGGTCCGAAGAGCTCCCCAATGGCGCACTTCCCAGTCTCAACGAGCTAGACCACCCAAGAATCTGCTGTTAAGAGCGCTATCCAATGATTCCGCCCCCTTTCCTCAGGTCCCAGGGTCAATGAAAGTACATCCTATCACATCCTTGAGCATTGCGTGGAGGTGCAAGTCGCAGCACAAGAGATGAAATAATGAGTCACCAATGGATGAAAAATGGGGTGAATGTAAATGAAATCCTCTCGGCTGGTCCTCCTTTCAAGCAGCGTAGATGTTTAGCTGCGAGGGCTGATTGCAGCCAGCAAAAGCCAGCTGGACGATGGGGTCGCCAATTCCCTACGCCGTTGTTGGCTGATTGCAACCAGCAGAAGCCGGCCGGACGATGGGGTCGCCAATTCCCTACGCCGTATACGGGCAGCGATGGTCTGCTGCTCGGGCTATGTGATGGTTTCATCACGTTGCGGTCCGTAGACCTGCGATGGGGTCGCCAATCCCCTACGCCATTGGGAAGTAAAAATGTTCAACAGAGAAGCACTCTGGCCCTGCTGTTGGACTTCCCATAGGCAGCAACGATGTTAGCAGCTGCCAGGGCTGATTACAGCCAGTAGAACTGACTGGGCGATGGGAGCGCCACTTCCCGACGCCGGGGCATGCTGTGTATTTTATAAAAGATTGTCGTATGTTTGTTGTTACGATAGAATGTCTTCTATGATTCACTACACCGCAAATTTTTAAAAGTTGAGAAGTGATACAATCGCCTTTCCGAGAATACAAACGAACAAACAACTGACGTTGTGACAAGTAAATGCATATACTAAAAGTGGATAAGAAGTATAACTTTGTAAAGAATGTCCAACAGACTTATTAATGAGGTTTGTATTCCACATAACAGAAAACTAAGTATATCGTTAGACATACACATATAAGTTATGGTATACCGACATAGTAGATAGAATTCGTTAAATCTTCTGATCATACGCAAACTCGATCACAGTAATTAAGAAGTGACACTTGACATGACGACCGGTTTGTTTACCGATTTAGACATACGAGACAATAAAGCATCATCTTCGACAAAGTATGATCCCGACAAGAATGTGACGAAATAATAGAAAGACATTTGAAGCTCGCGCGAAATAATAAACAAAACTAAAGAACAAGATAGCCAAATAGACAGGCGTAAAATATATATATATATATATATATATATATATATATAAAACAATTAAGTTTGACTTACGGCAAAGACCGCAATGGAAGGCGCGCTTATGTTGTATTTCTTTTGACGGTGCTAACTCATATCCTGGCTCCATGGTACTACTAGATTCCTCTATTTGGGTCGTAGAATCTTCTGACTATGACTTATGAGTTTTTCTGGAACAAATTCCTGATGGATCATCAGCTTGTTCGTCGATAGTTGCTCACTTCTTTAATCTAATCAAGGCATTCTTTTCTACGTTCTTGGGTCTTCAAAAGCGCGGGGTAATTTTCCGGCCTTCTACCCTCGTCCGCGTCTCTCGTGTTACTGTTGCAACGTTGCCAGTTGGCAAAATAGTAGACGCTGGGAAGTTCCGTGAATTTTTATAGCAAAACCATTCATTTTGTATGTATTAAATACAAAATTAGTAATAATATGTGTGTTTTGCTTAACTTTTGAATCTCCAAATTACCAAATAAACATTACGTTATGAGTCAAATACGTTTCTTGTGACGTTCTTTCTACAAATCGACCAGTGAATTGCGTTGAAAGTAATAGCTTTAAGATGGCTGCGCGGGTTGGATATCTATCAGAACAGTAAAACTTTAAGGGTGATGTGGTAACCTAAGGAATTGTCCAAAAAAATCCGAAATTATTTGTCTGAAGTCACTGTCACGACTGGCATCTTTTACGCACTAGGCGTTATCAAATTTCGAAAAAAAAAAAAAAAAAAAAAAAAATTAAAAAAAATAATTTTTTTTTTCGATCCACCCTACTGTACATGTCTTGCGTACTGTATTGTAACCCTCTGGCAAAAGTTTACTTAATTTGGCTAATTATCTTGGGAGTTACGAAGAGCCAAAATACACTTTTGCATTCGTTCATTAAGGATCAGGAAATATACGCATGGTTTCTACGCTTTTATCCAATTTAAAATCCACGACTTTTCCAGGTGCGTTTACCATTTTTTCCATCCGTATGCCAAGAACACACCTAACCACATAACTGGAAATGCTTAATCAAAGTTAGCGAAGATGATAACTCTGAGAGCAACTTATATAAAAAGAACTTCCTACTATCCTTATAGCCATCCGATCCACCCACAGTTCATTTCGTATATACACTTGTAATCCACATTTTCTATTTACATTCCAATACAAATAGCAGTGTTCGATTGTTATAACTTACGAAGGGGGAATCCTAGACCTAGTGGTTGCTCGAAAGTTTCAACCTACTACCTGGCTGGGTAGAAATACCAGGATTTTTATCCCTCGTTGGCGTGATATTCGGATCAACAAGCGGGGATCAAATCCTCTCACGCACCAGGAAATACCCCACCCCCCATCCCACCTTCCCCGACAAATCGAACACTGACGAACAGAATCAAATGCAGATATAGATAACGCTTCTATCAGAGAGAGAGAGAAAAAAAAAGTACAGACTGGTTCTCTCATAAACAAAAAATCAAGACCTACAAAAGCAAAGCAGCTAAAATCAAATTAAGCTTAAAAAAGTAAAGAGAGAGTAATGCAAATCACAAGTTTTATTAGTATTTACAAAATATTTACTTCCTTCTACAATTAGGCATGCTCCTCGTCCAAATGTAGAGACTTTTGTCTTTGTTTCTTAGCATCTTTAACGAGAATATTTGACTTCGTAAGAATTTTGAAGTCCAATTTCTTCTCTGCTAATTCCACTAACTCAGTTTCTACTCTTTCTAAAGCCTTACTTGCGTCATGTATCATCATCATCTTTTTTTTTTTACCTATTTTAGTAAGCTTGGGACAACATTCTTTTCTATTATTCCTCTCTTGCCTCTACACCTTTCTGCAGTTAAAGACATTCTCAATTTAAAAAATTCCATGAGTTTTCCAGGATGCGTGGGAACCCTGTATATGTAGATGTATTTAATAAAAGCATACGATTTGCGTGCACTACACTAACTATGTCTTTATTAACGTATGCATGTTTAAACTATTTACATTTAAAGATGATTCTACCTTTTTCCTCCCTTCCAACGCTTTTTAAACTAAGGTAAAGCACCAGTAATGGACACTTGAAATTTTGTAAAATAATATTTTCTTAAGGGCGGGAAACATTTCTTCTACGTGGTAAAATATAACATAGCATATATTATTTGCTCGCCATTGGTTTCATCTGGTATTTCTGACATGATGTTGAAGTTAGTTCTATGGTCGCACCTATTCTTCCACGCATTCTGTTAAGTAACTGATTAAGGCTATTCATGGAATAACAATAACGAATACTTGTGTTGTTGACAGCTTGCATGGAAAGCAATCCCACTAACCTCTCAGCCACCCCGGGGGTAAAATCATAACTGTATTTTTATTATTATTTAACTTGGGAATGACTGTTTACTCTTCATTACGAGAAGTTTATCAGGAAAATTTTCTGGTCCTATTTTTCCAATGATGGACGCAAATAACTTGTTTTCCTATTGGACACAACTTAGAATTTGCATTTTTATGGCAACAAGGATTCTATGGCCCAGGCTGGAATAGGGTAGGGAAGGAGTTGGACAGGTCGAAGTTGAAGGTGTCATCAGCAAATTTGTCTGCTATGACTGAGGGGAAAAAAAAACTGTTAAAACCTCAGTAATGATGGACGATCGATGGTTTCGAATCCAGGACCTCCAGACTAATCACTCAGTTGGAATTCAAAGAATCAGATAATCGAAGAACAGCATTAAACATATAATCTTGTTTAGTACTCATATTAGAAACATCAGCCATGATTATTTAAATTATTTTGAATTAAATAGTATGTCCATTACCGGAACATCTAGTTTTTTCCGTGTCTATCACTGATTCAAAAACACCGTGAGACAAAAAACGTGATTTACCCTCAAATAGTGTATGTAAATGAGTAGAAATGACTATAAGAAAGTATGGAGAACGTGTAACATCCTCATTTGATCAATAAATTTGAATAAAAAGTTATAACGGTGAAAAGTGCCCATTACTGGTGCGTTTCCCTTATTTAGTTCTCTTACTTTCACCGGCCTGCGAAATAAAACTTTTTTTCTCCGGAAAAGGGTTGAAGAGGTGAATTAACCTAATTGAGGTATGCTGATTTTAAATATCCAAACCGTTTTTGCCTATTACGTACAGTTTTATTGCTATATGAAATCGAATTTTTACAGATTGTTGTAATTTCAATACAAAGTACCATAGTATAGAATATGTGTAATGTGAATGGAACGTGATAAAATTGCAATGAATATACAAAAAACACTACTTTTATGTAACAGGTTCATTCGTAAAAGATATGAATCTCACCACAAGAAAACTATTTTTTTTTTTTTTTACTTCGCTTTGATGTGGATGAGCGCTGAGCAGATTTGCGTTTGTATTCCTGAGTAGGGTTATCTCGCACTAGACACCAGCAGTAATCTGACATCATGGAGACGTCCCATCGCTCCTGATATATTCGTTCCATTTCTTTTATGTCTTGATGAAACCGCTCTCAGTGTTCCTCGCTGAATGCCCCTAAATTTTCAGCAAAATAGTCCACATAACTGTGCAAGAAATGTAATTTTTAGCTCCTGTTACAACCTAGTTACTACAGCATGGTTTTGACAATCTGTTGGTAGTTGTCATCTTTAACATTACGCAGGAATTTGCTGGAAACATCCTTAGATGCTTGAAGTTGTGTTTCATTCATCGTCGTAGTGAATGTAGAAGCTTTCATAAGCTTCCGAATCTGCAAGCCGTCAAAAACACCTTTCTTAATTCTGGAATCAGAAAGTCCTGGAAATTTCTGACAGAGGTACCGAAAGCTGGGACTACTTCTATCCAAACTCTTAACGTACTGCTTCATAATTCCCAGTTTTATATGTAATGGGGGCAATAACACATTTTGAGCATCAATTAACGGAAGATTTACAATGTTTTCTGCTCCTGGCACGAACTGTTTCCTCTTGGGCCACTCGGAAATTAACCAGTGTCTATCCCTGTCCCTAGAGACCCATTCACAAAGAAAACAAGGGAATTTTGTATATCCTGCTTGTTGTCCCAATATGATACCGCACACTTTCAAATCACAGCACAGTAACCATTTGTGTTCATTGTATTTCACTTTGTGCAAAACCGTGGCTGAATTGTGGTAGTTTTCACGAAGAGACGTTGAATGGGTGACTGGCACTGAAGCAAGTTCATTCCCATTGTGCAGAACACCACCTTTGAGACTTCTTTTACTCGAATCAATAAATAAATAAACAATTCCAAGACGACGGATGAAGCCAGGGATATCACAGCAAAACACAAGTTCTCCTTCTTGAACAGAAACTTGTCTGAATTTTTCTTCCCGATTTCTGTAACAATATGAATTTGTCCCAGGAAGTTTAAAGATTTATATCTTTTAATCGTGATCCTAAAAGTTCACTTTTTTCTTTAGTAAGACCGAAGTCGCGCACCAAATCATTTAAGTCACACTGATTGAAAAGACGTGGAGTTTTATCTTCAACATTAAGTATAAAGGCATCATCACCTTCCTCCACTTTATTGGTGGTTTTGGAATAGGAATATCGGGGCCATGTGACACAGGTGTTATGGCTGATGGAAGGCTCGGATACACGTGAGGCCAGACACTTTACATATACAAAAATAAATCATCAACATGATTCCTTTGTTCTCGCCAAATCATTGGAATTCCGAGTGGCACTGATGGCAATAACCCTTGGTACCATTGCCTCAGGTTTTCTACATATGTTTTACACACAATATGAGGTGCAAAATTCTTGTCCTGATCACCTAACTTCATTTTAAAATATGCCAAGTACAAGTTTTTTATAAATGGCGTAATATTTCGCTTCTGACTTCTTATTTTATAATACCCACATATATAACAGAAAGAGTTTGGATTATTCACTCATTTTCGCCACTGTACACCATTGCCACTTGCCATTTTTTAACAAAAATTCACTTACCTATCGACTTCCAGTGCCCGTTGTAACTTGTAGACAAAGGATCCACTCCTCTGGGAATCTCCACTCAGACAAAAGAACGAGATTTTGGCGCATTGACCTTGTTTGAAACTGCGCATGCGCAAACTACAACTGTTCTATTTGTTGTTCAGGTGTTACTTGATCATTAGCCTAATCCTCTCCAGAACAGAGGAAATAAAATCTTTTATCTCAAGAGATTTTCATACCTGCATTCCGTACACCGCATGCAAAACTTATGGGAAAAAGACGCTGCGTTAAGATAAACAATGAGAGGGACTTGTGAAAAAATCTGTACGTGTTACGCAACAACTGGTATTGTTTTTTACATAAGGACAACTAAATTTAACTTATATCACATAAAATTATTCTTGCCGGAAAATCTTCGAAGGCCGATCAGAGGTTCGATTCTCTCTCTGGGCAGTACTCACTTCGCCCAGCATCTTCTTCTACCCTAATAAGTAACTGCCTTTAGAGTACAAATAATATACGAAAACGCCTCCTCTTAATGTATGAGCCACACGCTACTCAGTAAAACTACTTACAAAAAAAAATCTTAACAGAAACACTACCTAAATTTTTCTCTAGTCTGGGTACAAAAATTCATTCTTTAATACATTGAAAATAGTGTAACAAAGGCATTTAATCGAAGAACCTAAGACCTTAATCTTGAATTCCTCCCACTGCCTGTCTAGGCTGGATTCAATTCTTCTTTATTTACCCAATATCTTTGGTCGACCGTAAATTTGAAACAGGTAGGAAAATTACACTAATTTCTTTCTTCCTGTTGCACATACACAGAGAGAAATACACGTATCTTAATAATATACAAACACTAAATAATATACAAAATTAACTTAAGTTAAATTCAGATAAAAAAAATAAGTAATGGGTAACACATTACAATACTAAGATTGAAGAAAACTACTTTTGCAACACACATACCATAGAGACAAGAAACTAAGCGAGATTATACTTAGTAAAAAATTAGTTGAACAAGAATACTTCTTTTCTGCAACACAAAACAAAATACAATTATCGAAAGAAGTGTAGCTTAATTTCAATCTGATATTACTGTCTGAAAATACGCATCAATTGTTAAAAAGTCCTTACCTGTCGATAGTGTGCAATAAGAAGATGATTCTTTTGCTTTCAATAGTAATGTCTCTGCTGATCTTCACAATGCGCTCGTATTTGTCATGCTTGGCGTCCAATTCTGCTGCGTACTGTCGAAAGCACTTGACGACAGGAGAATTCTCATCAATGTTCTCCACAACCTGCTTTCCTCGTTCACCAACCACGGGCTTATTCCTGCCACCGCCATGGCGGTAATCTGAGCGCCCCCTCTTCGACTGGCCGTATGCTACTGGGGGCAACAAATGTTTCAGTGCTTAAGAAGAGAAAAATCATGGAAACCTATTAAATCTATAGTCCAAGGCAAGTTAATTCTATACTAGAAACTGAAAAAAAAAAATCTGCTTTAGTTTTTAACTATACCAGAAAACCGTCTTAAAAAAACGAATTTGTATAAATACGATCTCGAAAAATGAAAATAATGTTTCGTATAAATTTAACTTGACGTGGACTACAAGAATTATACTTTAAGATACACCTGATTCCACAAAAACTAGCCTCTAACATATTTACTGCTGTTCAGTCATGATTAAAACTTCCAGAAGACTCATGATTATTCTTAACTTGCTACATAAGGTCTGTAAGCTAGCTTTACGATGAAAGGAATTTCACAAGATAGAACTAAAAACTACAAATGAAGACTTGAAGTAAATAATGATGTAAGTGCCATTTTCTAAAAAAATATGCTTTTACAAGAATAGTAATATGTATATATAGTTAGCCCTACAATATAAAAAGAAATGGAAGTTCTGGCACGTTCCTTGGTCGTTCTATTGAGTGTTCGTTCATAAATAGTGGTACGTGTTGTTCTGCATTGAAAGCGGAGGGGGGGGGGGGGAATAAATACATAACAAAAGAAAAAAAAGGTTTCCCTGTAAGTTGGAGAATGTCTTACATTATTATTTAGTTCAAGTCTTCAATTTAAGTTTGTTTTTAAAAAATGGCTATTTTCTGAGGAATTGGTTGTACTTCATTAGCCCTCGGAAAGTTTAAACAACTAAGGAATGTTTTTGAAGAGAAAGAAAACTCAATATTAAGGCATAAACAAATTAGGAAACAACATTACAGCAGAAACAATTAATAATAATAAAAGAAGAGACAATAATAAATTCAAACATATTATAAGATGCAAGTGAATCACACATGATTCAGAAATTACACACAAACTACATACTTATAAAAACACACGCACAATAAAACATTCTATAGCATTATGAAACTGTAGTATGTTTAACACAAAAGTTATATTCAAATAAATATAGATAGTCTTACGTCAATAACTTACGGATGGTTGGACCAACAATCAACAGAACAAGTACTTTAGGGCCTCTGGGAGAAAATATTTCCTTTACGTTTTGGAGAAATAAAACTGGAAGTAAGCCACACGATAGCTTGCTTAAGGTAAGTTTGGTTTAACAAAATTCTTGAAGCAAGACATAAGCTGATGTATTGAAGTCATCACTTGACTGTCAATAAGGACTTTTATTAGGTTTGATAGTTTCCTATACTCAGGACGCCGCATACATTCTGATTAACTTACACATTAGCGTATAGTTACGTTTCGTTTATTTATTTAATTTCCCAATTACTCCAGCGAGAAAGGGGAAGAGGGCATAACTACATGATGACCGACAGCATTTTATCGCAATCTGTTGATTACAATCATAATTAGCAGAAATACACATAGTCTAGTCAATTTGAACAGAACTTCTGTTGTAGCTCGGGAGGTCTTTTAATGCAGGTCTTGAGTCATACGAGATTTGACTTACGTTTTCAAAAGAAGTCTGACTTTTCGAGGAGTTTGAAGTTTTGTATGAAGGGTCTCATAACGGGGTAAGCAAGTGAGTCTTATACAGAATTGTACCGGATTGCTAACTGATATAGATGCTTCGTAGTTGTGCGAAAGTACAACCTTCAACAACCTTCTCCTTTCCTCAACGCAACAAATTACGCATATAATTTAATTCTTATTACCTCACTGGAATATATATAATCAAAGCATTCCTTTCCAAATTAAATTATTTCATCCCTACGTTTAACAGAAAAGTTAATGGAAACAGTCTCTGCTATAAAAATTCACAGCGTATACCATGGGAAAATTCTGGGAGTGCCCATACTTGTTCGATATCTTGTTCATACATCCTGGATTTCAAAAATGTTCTCGTTTTTCTTCTGTCCGCGGATTAGAGCATCGCATTACTGTACCAACCACACTTCACTGGAACTATATTGGGTTAACAGCATGTTGTTGCACGTACTATGGAAGGAGGCTTGGTTTATCATCAATGGCACATCTCACCACTGCTATCGTCGAACAAAGATTACAACTATAGCAGTGGTGGTTCTAAATATTAAAACATAACGTCATTAAAGGGGACGGGGGTGAAGTTGACCTTTTTTCAATATAAAATATCTTCTGCAAATTAAAACATTTTCGGGACCGTTCGATAGAAGGCAACATATATTTTCACAATATTGGTCTAAAGGCATACTTCTTGTTGCTTTATGTTCTGAAGAGAATAATGTAAAAAATGATATGCATATTGATGGGGTATTGCAGTGGGGAGTGACTGTGAAATTTATTTAGGTTATTTTTCACCTAAAATTTCGGAGGTATGAGGTTCCGAATCTTTATCTTACTTCCTATAGCACCGAGGGATTTTTTTTTCTATGCTTGTTCAATGTGTTGCGTAATTCTGTGCGCGTATGATTATTCAGTGTTGCCAGCCTCCCACGAATTTCAGAAAATTCGACCTTTTCATTTTTTTGTTTCTTTTTTCTTCTATGAATAGATACCGAATGGTACAAACGTTACCTCGTTGGAATCTGTGTTCTACAAGCTTTGCAATGAGGTATGAATCATAACTCTGTGATAATTAGCGGGGTCACTAGGGTCGTCAACGTGCGGGTATACAATTTCCTTAAAATACCTGGCCGTCCTATGATGGTTAATGTCCACAAATGAGCTCTACAGTTTCAAGTGGATTCCGAACCATTACTTTTATTCTGCAAGTTACTAATTCATCTCCTGGTAACATTATTTTATAATTAAACAGTCTAAAACAATTAATCAACCGGTCATGTTAATATAACCTACAGACCCAGAAAAGAAATATATTTTTTATTCGACTCACTTACAATAACACATTTTCTTTGTAGATGGGCTAAGGGCACAGTAATTTTCTTAACATATTAATTGATTTCAACACCCATTTTCAAATTTATCAAAGAATATCTGCACTTAGTGGTGCTCCATGAAACACTACACTGTATCGTATATAGTTTGTGATAAATTTCATGATCTGACTTGAATCCCATATCCTTGGATTTAAGTTGTCGTACTGAATAGAATTACATTCATTCTATGTGGGACTATTGGATCCCTTAATACGTGAAGTCTCCAAGCCATCTCCCTAACTACTTACTTTCCCAACCCAATTCGGCATGCATTTCAAACATGACTGCCTTGTATGTAAATATATTTTATCACGGAAGACAAGACAGGCTCGTCCATAGTTCAGTCTTGGTACAACGGTGGATCCTTAGCATCGAGGTCCCAGGACGCAAGATACAAAAGATGTAGTAGTCATATCGACGAACTGAATCAGGTAGTACCAGGTTTTAATTGCAATCCTCGATGCATTAAGGAAGGGAATTTGTAAGTCAAGGTTCTGGATTAGAAATCTGGAGATGGCAGAGGTGAGGGGGAGGTAAAGCGCAGTTCATGGCAGACAAATTTGTAACAATTACAGGAGAAATGTTCTATATTCTGAATATGAAATGCAACAAAGATTGACTCACGAAATTGAAGTTAAGTTAATGTACTGCATGGACTATATTACGTACAGAAGGGTTGTCATCTGCAATGGCTTTGCAATCCAGTTGTGCGCAAGGCGGGAAAAGTGAATGCAAAATCGCGTCGTGATTTGAGGTAAGTAACGGCGTAGAAGGCTGAGCCTTATCTATTAATGCCCCTCCGTCGCATATGCCTTGTTTACATTACTAATATTTTACCATGGTTAACGTTAACCCGAGTTCATTTTAGTAATGTAAAGGGTAGTTACCGTTAACGCGGGTTTCAAATTTAACTAGCGTCAACTGACGACGGTTGTCTTGTAATGTTAGTAAGAAACGACTGTCGAAACGAAGTTAGTTATTAGGCACGAATCACTTCGTGAGTTTCTTTCTTCCTTTATCGAAATATATCGTATAATAGTGGTGCGCACTGCTTTTAAAATATAAAAGAGTGATGGCAGAACTAATCTACAAAATGTGACGCTACAATCAATTAATTTGTGTTCTTTTTTTATAATTTAATCCTCTCCCGTGTAACAAGATTCTTTACTCAACCACGGAAACCTCAACCTGTTTCTTTACAGACAATGATAGTACAAGCATGATAACCAATTTAAGTTCGGTAGTCTGAACGCAAGTTAGTTTTACCATCGTAAAATGTTAGTAATCTAAACAAGGCAATAGCGGACATGTCACGTAATTAAAGAAACAGCAATATGAAATCGCTATTGGCTAACCAAATCTTAAGTTTATCCGAAAAATGTAACGTTTGAAAGTGTGGAAATGTTGACATTTGAGAAATGGAAGTACGTGGGACTATTTCGCTGCTTCGGCGCCAAGCATGGGCATATGGAGTACTAGACATGATATACGTTACTTTACCTAACCCCTCTTCGCTTTCTCGACGTTATATCCATTTTTGTAGCGAAGGGCTGATTTTCATTAAAGTTTGCCATTTGGGTGAATGGCCAATTCAAACACGTGTTACACTTACCTTACAATAAAATAAGTGTTTCAATTGGCTACTCACCCAAATCGCAAGCTTTTATGAAAATCAACCCTAACAAGTATTTCAATTGGTTACTCACAAAAATTACAAGCAAAACAAGATTAAATGAAAATCTTGCCTCCTATGGGGCCATAATTTTTTCTGCTGTACAAATACGACCTTTCGTAACTCATTTTGAGATGCTGACAATCGGTATCTATGTGAATTATTTACAGCGAAATGAGTGGTATTAAGCGTACACGTGATAAAATATGACAATAGTTGTCTGCTATAAACTGCACCATAGCCCCTTCTAGAAAAATACAATAAAAAATCATAAGGCTAAATATTTTGCTCAGGGCTGAAGAGGTTATAGATATGCATTTCAGTACAAGGATGTCTTCCCGACTATATTATACAAAGTATATTATCCAAAATATGCCTTTGTACTTGAGCTCCGAAGTTCCCACAGAACTATTTGTATGTATTCTCTGGATATGTCTATCCTCAATACACTACATAGTCTCCATTGCGTTAAAAGAATCGAGTCTTCATATACACGGAAAATAAAGAAATCTAAAACAGCGATAACTGACAAAGACAAGCACTATGTCAGTCAACAGAATCTACCGCAAAATTATTTTCATGAAATTTGGAAAGCTGCCCCTGATTATGATTTACCATTTCTTCCTCTTCCCTGCTGAGACATTCTTTAGTTTGCCCACTACTGTCTTCAGTAATCGTTCAAAAATTCTCTTCACTTTGCAGTAACTACTTTCCTGCTTCAAAGTGTATTTGTCACTTTTGTTTTGGTTTTCGCGAAGCGCCGAATAAGCCGTCTGCCGTCTCGTCTCGTGGAGTCGTGGTTAATAATAATGAGCGTCTCGCGAAAGAAAATAATCTTGAAGGAAACGAAAACCCAAGCAGGGCTGCCAATGTCCACCAAACAGATTACCATCCAGTGTCACAAAAATACCCGATTTTCAACCAAAATACCCTCTTTATGAATAATTGTTTGTTTTCACATGAATGTAAATTCAAGCTTGAAGTACTACGACCAGAAAAAATGTTTTTCTTGGTCATCACTTAACATAAAACAGAAGTAAGCTATATGTTTAAAATAATTATTATATCAATACACTCTTGGACGTACGCACGTCCCCTCGCAAAATTATTTTTTGTGTGGAATTTGTTGCATTTTTTGGGCAAAATTATATGAATTTTATGTAAATGTCACACCCAGACAGAACTCGCACCCCCCTCCCCTTGAAAAACTTCTGAAAACATCTTCAATCCGTATTCAATTTAAAAAAACACAGTTTCAGACAAGGCTGATTCTTTAATAACACAAAAAACTAACCGTGTAACAGTTTCGGAAGTATAAGGAATTGCCTATGTTATATAGTGAAGTATGAAGAAGGAGGTGGTATGCTTTCGAAACTGTTACGCTTTAGTTTCTTTTTGTGTTATTACCAGGGGTAAATATTATCAAAGACCTGGCCAGGCCAGGCTAAATCCTGCTGTAGTCCGTTATACTTTCAGTTTTACTCAGTGGATAGGAAAAAGTTACTTTACAGAATCGGTCAGGCTAAAATTTAAGTTCTGTATTAACTGAATGTAAATAACTCTCAGAAGGATTGTCATGTCAGCTAGCATTGTGTTTTCTCAGGTTATCTTTC
This sequence comes from Lepisma saccharinum, assembly GCA_022664845.1. Classification (NCBI taxonomy): domain Eukaryota; kingdom Metazoa; phylum Arthropoda; class Insecta; order Zygentoma; family Lepismatidae; genus Lepisma; species Lepisma saccharinum. Next base: position 24,377 of record JAGDQP010012088.1, read on the forward strand.
AGAGAAACCTCTTGTCTCTGTGAAACGGTTGTACGGCTCCGAAGGTACTTTTGAAGGCTCCAGAAAATTTAAAACCAGGGGCTGATTGGCCCGACCGGGAAAACGGAAATTCCCAGGTATCCCCCCTTCCGCCGGCCCTTTTGTCTTAAAAGGGTCATGTTGCCCAACAAAGAAGACCGCATTTGTTAATTACTTGTAGCGTTAGGATCGTAACAGTATTGTAAAATTAGCCATTTGAAGACACAAAACTCATGACAAGTTAACATCTCTAACCCTGCTACGAAACAAAGAGTCCTTTGTAAAATCTCTTCACTTTCTCCACTTTTATTGTTAATACCATAAACACGCTGAAAGCAAAGTGCAATTTGAAGGTTCCTTCGATGTTCACTTGGCTTGGAGATTGAGTGGTAAGATGGAGAGGGGGGGAGAAAGGAGAAAGAAAGAGAGGGGGAGAAAGGAAGAAAGAAAGAGAGAGAAAGAAAGAAAGAAAGAAATTAAAAAAGAGAGAGAGAAACTGTATAAAACGCAGATGGCACTGCTCACAACTGCGGTGTACTTTATGATCACGAGGGTTGTGGGTTGCTGAGGTTGAAGAACTTGACCTTTCCCTAGATTTGATGATAATGAATGGAAAGGAAGAAAATTGTATGAACAATCCAAACCCAGGCTGGTGTCATAAAACAGTGCTCCGCCCATTGCCAAAGGCAGGATTAGTTGCACATGGGAAAGAAGGCATATTCCCCTCCCCCTACCTATTCCTTTCAGATTCCACCATTCATAAGTTCACTCAAAAACATTTATTGGTTTTAAAAAATTGTTCACAACGAAGCACCAAGGGTGTCCCTAAATATAATAAGTCTCATAAACCCTCTTTGTTGCTCGTTTCCGACAATAACTGTGAATATTTTGCGCTGTTTCTATTCTCGAGACGCTATACGGCCATATTCTGAGTTGCGTCCGGATAGAGAAATAAGTAAACAAACATTGTCATTGATCCTACAAGTCGGAAGTATATACTGTAGTATATATTAATTATTAGTAATAATAGGATGAAGAGGGTTCGTGATACAGTGACTAAATTACAGACACCATAGTGTTAGTTTCGTTCATTACTAGTGTGAGTGAGAAAGCTCATGTAAAATGCGTATAGTGAAGTTTGTTTTGTTTTGGTGACAGTGCTTTTGAATATTGTGCTGCATTTTATCAATAATTTCTGGGACATTTTTGCAACAGCTGTTGGTATTAAATAAAAAAAGAAGCTAAGATGACCCACACTGTCAAAAATTGTAAGAGATCTCCAGAAGCCCGAAGTAAGTTTATAAGTAAATATATTTAATTACTTCGATCGAGTTAAAAAAAAAAATTCTGGGTTCAGTATTAGAGTTTAGGATTTTGTTTGAATCCAACTTCATTTGAGCTCATTATGAAAAGCACATAAAAACAAGTGAGGCGGACACCAGGCGGGGAAATGTGCATATGAGTTACAGCTACAGCAGCGAGCATTCTGTTTTTCCTTTGGAAAAATTGCTCCGAGACTTTTGCAATGACACTTCAACCATCTTCCTAGGTCTAACAGTTCCTGAGTTTAAAATTTTCTCCTCCCGCTCCCGGTATCTCGAACCCCGCCCCTGTGATCTGGATTAATAATATGGCTTTGTATTAGTCTTGCCAAGTCCTTTCCATTACACTTGAGAAAGCTTCATAGTGCGAGCTACCGAAAATCGGACCCCGCCTCTGCGATTTGGATGAATAATACGGTATTGAACTCGTCTCAAGACCTTTCCAACGATACCTCAACCACCAGGACTAGTAGCTCCTGAGTTGAAAGCTATCAAAACACAGACGGACAAAACGGGACTTCGGGGTCGTCTACTTCCTTAGGAATATCCCTTGTCCATCCATTGCACGATTTTGAAATGTGTGTATTTTTTGAATAGAATAAGTTTGAATAGAGTTGCTATTCGTCCCGGAATCAAGATCTGCTTCCCGGTATCCCAGAAATGATTCTCGGGACGTATAAATGTACCGGTTTGCATCGAAGAATAGAGCAAGGTAAAGTTTTTAAAAAGTCAAAAAGTTTTTAAAAAGTCTTGACTACGTAGAACAATGGTTTAATTCAAGTTCACGATTCAATTCACTTAATATTGAACGATACATCCTATTCATTTGGCCAGGGACAAATAGTTTTGTTGCTCAATGGATATTGCTGTTGGTATAAGTCTATTTTTGTATCTGCCTCCGGTTACAGAGATATTTGAACCACCGATTGAATTTCTTGGTAATTTTCCACTGACCATAACAACGCCAAGAAAAAAGCATACTTTGTTTTTAGTAAAATCGGCAAGGTAAAATGAGAAATGTTTAAAAATTTAGATCAAATAAAAACTTACGAAGTGGGAAAATGTTTGTTTTTTTATTATTGGTTGAAGTTTTATTTTTAATTTTCCTTCCTTTTACGCAACAGTGGGCACGTTCTTCAGTTGCTACTTCGACCAGGGAATATTTTAACAATTTTAGAAGTAGTATAAGTTTTATTGTGATTACTTAGGTGCAGAGTGTTGGCTATAAAATTGACGTAGTTTTTAACACAAGGATATTAATTAAAGTGTTTAACCATTTTTTATTTTGCACATTTCAAAGATTTTCGTAAATTGGTAGCGTCTCGGATTTTCATTCTTGAAGTATAGCAAACCCTAGTTTTGAAGTATTTGAGGTTACCATGACACCTCAATTCTTCTGTTCGTCGTATTATAAATATCAAGCTCTAAAACTCATTTTACCACGCTTTCAGGAGTCTATTTTATTTTCATGTTAGGAATTGCGTGAAAATATTTTGTCATTTATTTGTACCTGTATATAACGAAAGGGAATCCGTAACGTCAAATTTTACACGAGAAGAAAAAACTTCTAGTGCACAAATTTATTTTCAGCAGAGTGGTCCTTGAAATGAAAATAAAAAATCTTATTAAACAACATGCAATGTAAAAACTTATCAGTTACAACTAAAAGAAAACGCGTAAGTGTAAAAATCACTCATCTTACGATAAATTTAGTTTGCTAATAATCATAACCATATTGGAATATTGTTGTAGCCTCTTTCTGGATTTCGGCCACATGGCCTCTTGGGGTGAAGGTTGTTGCTGAGTGGCGACCATATTTAATATATTCTTGAGCCTATCTCTCAGCAGGAAAGAATGAAATTCTAGTGTCTAGTCCATATAAAAAGCAAGGCACGAAGAGAAGGCCATATTTGTAAATGATTTTGACCGTCTGTTTGGATCAGAGCTTAATTTCTGGGGAAACTAAAGTACGCAGGTGATGATTTCGTCCTTGGACTGACCTCGCAAGGGGAGATCAAAACTCAAAAGTTTCTAAACGCCTAGCCGAACGAAGTAAATTATTATTATTAAATATACCCCCTTCCGAACAGTGGGCCAGACCAAAAAATGAAACCGAACTCCATCCCTGGTTATTACCGTATTATTAACTTCCTCAAAGAAATTGTTTCTCTTAATTAAAATAAATTCATAATAGATTGTCCAGCCATATCTACTGGCCCGATTTTTTTATTATTTAAAAATATGTTGGTATTTATTATTTCCAACTAGCTTTGTTATCAAACATTCGCATCCCCCCTTTCGGATTCAAACTGAAAGGGAAGATCCTGTTGGAACATCTTGTGTGCTCTTTTCACAAAGTACCAAGTTTCTCTCTCCCGAACGCACTTGGCGGCGTTTTGTCATTTTATGGGTCGAAAAGAGCCCCGAGTTGTCATTCCCTTGTTTTAAAAGAGAATACATTTAATACTACACTATATTCATACATAGAATTCTCTGATATGAAATAGCATCCAGTCGTGGATTGTATTTACCAGTGGCGGCTTGTGGTCAAAATCGTAAGTGAAGTGCATCCAAATCATTAATATACCCATTCTCTAGTCATCCCGAATTTCCTGGACTGACTGGTTTACCCGTAATGCCGCTTACCATATTAAATGTTGAATATTTGTAGAGAAATTAACTGCTAAAAGTTGGGACCCACTATAAATATAGTTGAAGATATGAAAAATTTCGCCGACGACTGAGCGTGGGAACAACGAACATGCTCATGTTAGTATACGCCCAAGAAAAATGCAGTACTTTGCTAAATTTAATGTACAAGAAGTCATTCGGCAGTGGCAAAGCTAATTTTGTAGAAGAATTTTCCACTTGTAGAACAGAGAATAAAGTACTAGACAGGCATAGTGTAGTTATACAGTATATTTATTGTTTATTTGTATAAAGGTCATTAACTGAGCAGAGAGTACTAAATAACTGCCTAACTTAAAGTTTTCAAATCGAACATTCCACCTGTTAAATGTGAAGCAGGAACAACGGAATAAACTAAAATACCAGTTGCATGAACTATCGCAGCGTAGGGATTTAAACTGAGACTCTGTCCTCCTTTTCAGAGTACTATACTCATCGACGTAACGTTGTATTATTATGATTTGTGGTTTGATACGCACATTTCCAATGCCGATATTAGACGGATTCAAATGAATGTGCAGTGCATTAGTGACGAGGACCGAACAGCCGTAGCTCAGTTGGTAGAGCGTCAGTTTAGCAATCGAAAGGTCTTGGGATTGTTCCCAGCGATCGCCATCCTGATTGATATTTTTCGTAAGCCACACTAAGCAAATGCAGGGATGGTAGTCTACTTCCAAACTTGGGATGGTAGCTACTGAACGAAAGTTGCCTAAATGCCATGCAAAGACAAAATCAGTGATGAAAATTATATCCGTGGAAATGCAAATGGAAAGAATAACTAGGCTTATATTCTAGGTCTTGTAAATGCGGAAAAGTGATAGCTTTCTCAACTAAAAATTATTTGCATAAAGACACAACCAGCATTGAAGGACCTTTATGAATGCTGAGTGCTGAAAGTTTAATATTACTATAACAGGAAGGCAATGGATAGAGAGAAAAAATACGAATGAAATTAAATGGTGGCCTGTTTAAAATATTCTTCGTGACATTTTCCGTTTTTAGGCTCACCAAAATTCAACTTATTTTCTGCTTCAAAATTTATTATTCGAACAATACATGCACAGTGATTTTTCAGATGCAGTGCACAATTTTAGAGTAATGTTTGAAGTTTAGTTTAATTTACATTTAAATTACTGGCATCTATGATCTAAGCTCGTCATACGTCTGAAGAATGGCGTCCATTGGCGAACATTTTATTACACCTAACCATCCTTAGTTGCTATCCCATTGGAAAACATCTTGGCTGATGTTTTTCCAGTTTTCGCGCTCTCTCACCAGCTTGATGTTGGGACAGTTCCTTCCTTTCTTCTACTTTCCCCATCCTGGCCTAATGTAAAACAAAACATGACTAAAGGCTATAAATAAAATTCAATTCAAATACACTCGTAACGAGATTGATACTGACTTTCAGGTGATGGTTTTGAAATCTTTAAACGAATAAAAAATCCCGTACCACTAGAATATTTATTCTTGCTAATAAACGTTCAAGGCAATTAGAGCGTGACCTGTTCAATTAAATTAATTTGATTTTTCCTTAAGATACAGAGACTATTATATTAGGCCTAATGTGTCAAAATCACACAAAATTACTCTGCTGCTGAAATCAGTAACTCACAAAACAATATTTATTAAATATTAGAAACGATATTTATATATATAATTTATATGTCAATATTTACCAGCGGTCCAGCATTGACGTCTTAAGCGTGTAAAGTGTAATCACTCAGCGAGCTCAACTTCAGACGGAAATGAGATGAATAGAACGTCTAAGGTCTCTATTCCAGATGATATCCAGGAATTAATGGAGGAAATATGAAAATATCTGTCAGAACGCATTGATGTTCAAAGGTTTATTGAACTTGTGCTGGTTCCGTATCAATGATCTGTGATGAAAGATCACTAGGCGACGTGGACTGGGCATGTATAAATAAGGGTGAGAAAAATGAACGTAGCGGATGGCATATTTTAAATCTATATATTCGGACTAAAAATGCAATTAATATTTACACATATGGATAAAGTTTGACGAACACCCCTTTAGTTCCAACCATGACCATCTTCGTAATTCTGCAAATCCATTCCACCACGCCTTACAAAGCAGTGAAATCTCTAATATATCGAGTTATCGTAAACTGAAATATTCAATAAAAATACTTCTACCCAGAGTACATTTTAAGTTAGGTTAGCATTTTATAAAAATCAACCATTAACATAGCCATATGTTGAGATTGGATTCTATAGCTTAGTCAAGGAGCTCATACATAACAACAGAAGTAGAATACTTCAAATTAATTCGTTGTATCTAGCATTGTGGGTCTGAATTAACTCACTTGGCACTAGGTCTATTACTGCTCTGACATACATACTTATTCAAGGATATTTGTCTATAGAAAGGCCATGTCAAAATCGTCATTCCCTTTCAATATACATACATGAACAAAAGACGAACAATTGTACAGGTACACATGGTGCTGATACAGTGGGGACAAATTTACTTTACTTGCACACTAAACAGCCGAAACTCGGAAGGGAAGAAACTTCGTTGAAAGCAGATTGCAGGTTCTCTTCCGCTATCCTCAACGCTATCTCGCACTGGCCAGTATAGCCTGCAGCGTCTAGGTTGTCATGGTAACCAGAAGTTCACCGTCCCGTCAACGGAAAGATTTTCACCGTGGTAAAATTGTCCCCGCCATAGAAAGCACTTATAGCTAGATTTTTTCGAAGGTATATAATAGTAACGTTTTCAGCTTCGTAAGAATATGGTGCCTTCTAGCGTTAGAAAATTTACTTATGCTGCATACAAAATTAGAAACAGTTTATTTGTTTTTTCTGTTGGAATTTTGTTACCTACTTCATTTTCTTTCAGATACAATTTTTGTTTATTTAGTCAATGAAAGAACAAAATAATAGGTGAAGTACAGCTTCACTAACTTCACCTCAAAAACCGCCACTGGTATTTACTGGATGAAGCATTAAGTCAGTGAAACATTAAGAAATCATTTTTTATTATTTTATTTGTTTCTAATTGTCTGAAAAATACCCGATCTTTACATTACCCTCCAGAATACCCTCAACTCAAGAATTACCCCAAAATCGGGTAATTACTCACCAATTGGCAACGCAGAGCCCAAGACTGCATGCCAATCCTAATGCTACCCATAACATATTTTTTATAACATCCTTGATGCTACTTTTCCTTCTGTGGTGAGAAACAAAAGAGTCAAGCATAGAGTTAGGGATATAAACTTTATGGAGTCAAGTGAACATAGAGTTAGGAAAAAAACTTTATGCAAGTGAAGGAACCTTCTTCTTCTTCTTCTTCTTCAAGACTCCTCGGCATGTGGTAAATGCACCGTTATTTCCAGTCAATACAAGTGTAATTATGTTAATTAGTAATAAAGTATATAAGTTAATTGTTGGATCCGTATAGACGTGTTTTAATTCGGCTCCGCGAATTTATTAGTTTTTAGTGATATAATTGTGATTAATTAGTGTATGTGTTTCCACTCTTGACTTTCTACATGCCCTGAGGTGTTTGGTGATACTTCATAGTTCAGAGACGCTGGTCGGCGCTAGACATTTGTTTGGTGTCGTGTTGACTCTGTTCCATCTTTCAGAGCTTTTCTATGTAGTGCGAGTAGTTTTCTTCTGGTGTCTTGCCCTACATAAGTGATCTGTTAATCGACATGGATTCGCTCCTATTGGATGTGATTTTGTTCACTTCATGTTTTGTGTCATGTTGAAGAAAGGAAATTTCAGTTATTGTTCGTTAAAGATTTTGAATTCTTCAACAATAGCAGTATCTACCAAGTTTAAATATAAATTATTTTAACAATGAATAATCAAGTCCATCATATGTCCTGCACTTCTGCTGGAGTCAGTTTTAATTCCAGGGATTATTTCTGTTCAAAATGTAATAAATACTTTCTCAATTCTAGAGGACTAATGATGCACAACGGTAAATGTCACAATGACACTACCAAGGAAAAGAGAGCATCTATGACTAGCGCTAAATATTGTTCACCCAATCAAATTTCCTTTGCTCATGACTTGATTTCAGGTAGCAGTATTCCAGGTCAAATTTCTAAACTGATTGATAGTTTGGGAAGGCTTAAGTCGTCAGTGCCCATTCTGCGAAGAGTTCCTCGAGGAGCAAGAAATGCTATGGCTGAGGCTCGTATTGAAATCCTTCAGAAGATTGTAACATCTAATAATATGGAACACTGGATCGAACTTTTATTCTTCCCATACATCACTCTCAACATGCCTTCAAAATCCGCAAAAATCTCTAATCTCACTACATGGGTGAAACAGAGAATCAACTTTGGTCCAGTAGTTCTCATGATGATATAACTAATCCAATGACTGTCATGCCCAATAAATACAAACATAATAAAACTGTTAACAAATCATCCAACGATGTCTTGATAAAGCATATTGAGAGCAAAATTTCTGATGGGAACATACATGGTGCTGTCAGACTTCTAATTTCTGAAGGCAGCTTCGCTCCAACAGACCCCACTATTTTCAGGGCCTTAAAAGAAAAACATCCTCCGCACCCTTATGCATTTGCTCCTCCTAACTTAATAGATCTTAATATTGATGTCAATAAAGTTACGTCCAACGAGTTACTTAAGGCGCTTAAATCATTCCCTGCTGGTTCAGCTGGAGGGATAGACAGTATGCGTCCTTCAATCCTAAAAGATTTAATACTTTATAATATTCAAGACTCTAAAGATTGCCTTACCAAGGTTATTTGTGATTTTCTTTCTATGATCTTATCAGGAGAAGTGCCCATAGCAATAAAGCCATTTTTCTTCGGGATTTTCTTATAACACTGAAAAAGAAATGTGGAGGCATTAGACCAATCGCTAAAGGGAACACAAGGAGAAGACTTTCTTCTAAAATTATATGCGGAAGAATTAAAAATCAGCTAATCCACCACCTTTCTCCACACCAACTTGGAGTAGGCATTCAACATGGAGCAGAAGTTGCTGCACATACTGCACGCATATATTATTCATACCCTCACCAGAAGCCTAAAGCCTTCCTTAAGATTGACTTCAAAAATGCTTTCAATGAAACAGACAGGCAAGCAATGCTTACAGTTGTGAAGGATAATTTTCCTTCTATCTATCCATATGTGTTTCAAAGTTATGCTCAAGCCAGCTATTTATTTTATGGTAAGGATATCATATTATCTCAAAGAGGAGTCTTCAACCTACTGTCAATAATATCAACACCGACTTGAATATATGGTACTTAGGCGAAGGAACCATAGCTGGAGATCCGGATACTATATTAAATACATTAAAGGATATCCATAAGAAGGCAATTACAATTGGTCTTGACCTTAATTTCTCTAAATGTGAGATTTTGAAACTACAATCGAACAAACACACATACTTCTCACAATGTTCAACGAAGTGGCTCCAGGCATTCAATTAATGTCTCCGTCAAATGCTTTTCTTCTAGGTGCTGCCCTCTCTACTGACACAAGGAGATCCTTATTAATTGGGAAAATAGCCACACTTGAAACGTACTTTTCACGTCTTTCATCGATCTCTGCACACTCAGCATTTTATCTACTAAGATCTTCTTTTAACATACCAAGGTTATTATATTTTCTGCGTTGTTCGCCTTCTTGGAGAGAAGAAGATCTACTCGAACGTTATGACAATACCATTAAATCTGGTTTAGATTCCATCTTAAATTGTTTCTTTCCTGACCACACATGGCTTCAGGCTTCTCTCCCTGTCAATTTCGGAGCATTAGGCATTCGTTGCGCTTTAGATTTGGCTATTCCGCCTTATTGGCGTCATTCTATGGTTCCCGATGCCTGATAGAATCACTTCTCCAAAATGATATCAGTTCTCATGGGGATTCTGAGATTGAGACTTGCTCTTCAACTTGGTCATTATTAGTTGGATCATTCTTGCCCGAACTCGATACTAGATCAAAGCAAATTACATGGAATGAACCCATTATCAAATCACACCTCTCCTTTTTACTTCAGACTGCAGAAAACTCAGAAGACAAAGCCAGAATAATTGCCGCGTCTTCCTTCGAAGCAGGTGCTTGGCTCAAAGCTCTACCTTCGTCCCCTCTCGGCCTTCACCTCAGTAATGAATGTTTCCGAATTGCAGTTGGAATGCAGGAATTCGCCTGCGTGCAGATATTTGTGAAAGTCACAAATGTCAGGCATGTAAAAATGAAGTAAATAAAAAAAGATTACATGGCCTTTCTTGTTTCAAAAGCGCAGATAGACATCCTCGTCATTCGAATGTTAATGACATTATAATGAGAGCACTAATCTCAGCTGGCATTCCTGCAGTACGAGAACCTATTGGATGTAGCAGAACAGACGGTAAAAGACCAGATGGGATGACTCTGTTACCCTGGAAGAGGCAAACCGTTAATTTGGGACTTCACTTGCTCAGACACGTTCGCTCCTTCCAACCTCCCTTTTCCCTCAATCCAGGCGGGAAATATCGCCAGTCGAAAAGAAGCGGAAAAAAGAAGAAAATATAATAATCTTGCACAGAAGTACCATTTCGTACCCATTGCTATCGAATCCAGTGGTTCATGGGGAAAAGAAGGCCTCAACTTCATAAAAGAAATAGGTAAGAGTATCACAGAATCATCTGGTGATGATAGAGCAAGCACCTTTCTTATCCAAAGAATAAACATGGCAGTTTAAAGAGGTAATGTAGTTTCAATCCAGGGAACCATACCCAAAGTCAAGGAATTAGATGAGATATTCCTACTGTAATTTTGATTTATTTGACGGAATGTTTGTCACTATCCAAGTAGGTAACCGTTAACATGAAGCCTACCGTTGTAGCAGATGAAATGTTTCCTGAAGGAGCTGGACCATACATGGAGATGGAAGAGGTAGGAGGTTCTGATGGTCTGTTTATGTGTTTGGCGGCAAATGAGAAAGCAGTTTATACAGACTTTCTCAATGATTTCCAAGACATAGTTGATGATGACGATCTGCAGTGATTGTGATGGTGGCCTTCAAAATCTTCTGAAATTAATTTCTTTGCCAAAAATTGTTTCTATATATTTATATTTTTTATTAATTAAGTATATTTTATTACTATATTTTATATAAATTCAAATATTTAAAAA